>VXAD01007016.1:615076-689605 GCA_013399195.1 Dicrurus megarhynchus
GGGGCAGCCCGGGAGCCCCACGGCCCCGCTCCGGGGCAGCGCGACCCCACTCCCAGCCCCCGCCAAGCTCCCCAGCGCCGAATTCCCGGTCGGCAGCTCCCGGGAAGGGAAGACGCGCATTAACGCGGCAACTTTCCTTCTACTCCCTAATTTTGGGGGAAGGAGAGGACAAACGCCAGCTGGGTTTGTTTTGGAGGTTGCTTCCGGTAAAAAGAAAAATGAACTTAGAGTATAATTTTTCGGTGGTGTGTTTTGTCTTTTTTTCCTTTTTTTTTTTTTTTTCGTGTGAGAGTGTGTGTGTGTGTTTTGTTATTGCCCCGGAGTACGGGTGGCTCTGGATTTGAATTCAATCCCTACTTTTACATAGCTGGCTGGAGCTGGCAGCGCTGTTTCATAATGTAGGGGCTGAGGTCAGTGGTATTCTTGGCAAGTCCTTGCTCTCCAAAGTAGGGTGAAATCCTTACACAATGGCACCAGGCAGGAATTTTTTAGATACCTGCGCCGGGCTCCCGGAGCCCTCTTTGTCAGAGGAGTGTGTGAGTTGAAGCTGTTTGTAAGCGTAGTTGCGCTTAGAGAGGCTGAGAAAGGTTAAGCTGGGGACTGGAGCGCGTACAGAAACATTTTGACTTAACATGACCTGAAAAACAACTAAACTGAATGAGTTCCTTCTGCTCCCGAACGGTTGCTGCAGTGGCTGTTGCTGCCAACTGTCTAAAGACTAATAAGCTTTACACTGATCCCCACATCAAGCCGCGGTTCAATAGCTAATGATACAAGGAGTTACTTTGCTTGGAGTTGTAATGCCATCTGTCCTATTTTCTAAAGGCTTGTCCTGCCTTCTGAGCAGTCCCTGTATTCGGGTTTTGGGGAAGAGATGCTGTTACTGATTGTTTTGGCAGGCGTCTGACTGGCTGGTGATGATTTTAAATTGGGGCAAAGAGGAAACCTTGACTTTCGGTCAGCACCCATAAGTCATTCCTCCTACTATAGATACGTCATTGTGGTAATGTTATTTTTATCCCCATGCTCATGGAATATGTGTGAGAAAATAAAACTTCTCATGGAAAAACCTACTGACTGCATAGGCGTCGTATGTGGCACGCCTTTTTGACAACTCTATTTTTTTTGTCTTTTATAAAACAAAAAGGAAGCTGCTTCTGGAACATGTTTTTGTGGTGCTAAACTTGTTTCTCTGTCCTTGTTTGACCTTTTCCAAATGTCTGTTTGCCTTCAGTGCTGGACCCAGCCCTTCAGTGTGTTGTGAAAGCTGAAGGAGGCTGAGTACTCTCTCCTGGGGAAGACACTCTCTGCAAACTCCTTGCGAGGTCACTTGCATTGGTAGAGGTGTAGATTCCAGATGGGGGAGCCTACCAGCAGTGTCCAGCCTCAGGACATGGTTATCGAGGCATGATGGGGTGTTCAGGAGGAGTGATGCTGGCAGATGCTCAGAAACCAGTGGGTCAGGCTGTGGGGCCACCAGGCTGGGCTTGGGGGATGACGCTTCCCCTGTGGCATCATCTCTGCCATGTGAACTGTTAAACTTTCTCATGTCCTTGCCAGTTGGCCTTGCTGTCTAGAAGGGAAAGTAAAGAAGCACAAAAAGGCGGAAAGTAAGAAATGACGCAGTGAAGAATCCAGCCTGAATGCAGGGATTAAGCCCATGTGAAGGGCACGGAGCAGAAAGCTAAATTGGGAACACCAGGGCTGCGTTGATGCTGTAAAACTTCCCGAATCAGCACACTGGCAGCCTGCTGTGGCAATCACCACAGGAAAAAAAGCCCACCCTTAAATCCATGAAACCGACACTGGCCCAAAATAATCCACAAATAAGACCAAATTTGTGGGAAATGTAGTGTATTGTTGGCACTGGAAATACTTGAAATTGGTGGTCAGACGTGCCTGTTGCTGCTGGGGAGACTGGGCTTTCAGTAGAAAACTTGGTTGGCATTTTTGGAAATGGCTTGTGTTGAATTGTGTGTGTTAGAGGTTTTTTTTTTTTTTCTAATGTTGGTTCTCTGTTCAGGAAGTTTGATTTTATTTTACAACAGTATTGGAATTTGAAAGAAATATGCTTATGCATATCATCTTTCATCATTCAGTGAGAAGGAAAAATAATATATAGAAAGGTACAAAGACCTTGTTTTTCCTTCTTCCCTTAAAGTAGCTTTTTATTGTCTTGTTACTTGTATTTTCCTGTCCTTGCTATGCTATCTCCAGAAGATAGCTACTTAATTTTGGCTTTTGGGAAGTCATAAGGCTTCTTTAAAGTTGAGAGAGAGTTGGAAAGAGAAAATGTATTTATCATATTCATGTCAGTACAGGAAATAGCAAGAGAAGTATGCTAGTAGCATATTTGCTTCTTACTTAACGTTAACAAACTCTTTGGGGCTCAGCTTCTCCCAAATCACGATGAGGTAGATATCTGTTTGACATTACTGTTCACCCTGGATTGTCAGGGTGCAAATTTGGCACCATGCCTTCACTGCAGGCTCAGAGGAGAGGAGTGACAGAATGATAGCCAGTATGTACAACTTTGAGAAGTAGGTCTGATAAACAGTGTTGGAGAAAGCAAATTTAACTTGGCATGAACTTCTGCAGTGCAAAAATCTCTTGTTAATTTTGGACAGGATTGATTTTCTTTTTTCTTTGAGGTAAACAATGTATTCTGCAATTGCTTTTGTAAATTCATAACTTTACATGTATCCTCCTTTACAGAGTTTCCCTGAATTTTGTGAATCACAACTCAATATTCTGTTGGGTAAATAAAATAAAAAATTAAAAAAAAAAGAATATGTATGTGGCCTATACTTTAACATGCCTGTTGTGTAACTCTCCTCTTTAATTGCTGTATTAAACTATTCATTTTCTCTTTGAAGACGTGAACTAGGAAGTTAATTTAACTACTTTGGGGAATCTAACTTTTAAATGTTCATAAATTACAAATGGTTGTATGCCCTTAAGCTGTGAGTAATAGCAATCTATTTTTTTTCTCTCCTAAGGTTCTCTTGCATGGACTGTTATAGCTTTAAGTCTTTACAAAAGAAATTCTTTCTGGCATCGTAGGCCATTTTAGAAAGCATGCAGTTTTATACTGGTGTAGCTTGGTCTGAAAAAATAGGGCTGCTTTTGTTTTCAAACAAGAGAAACTGAGCCCTAATCTTTCTTTATCCTAACAACTCATTTACATGGCGTGGTATGTGAATAGCTAGTTACTTCAGAAACCCTGCATACTGTTCACTGTTTTCATGCCACGTAGTGACGTCTGCAGCAAGACATTTTTTGAATGTGTGCCTTATATATGTTAGATGTCTAAGGTTTGCTTCTGGAGGCTGCCAGTGTGGTACGTGAAGGCAGTCCAGTGCAGCGGTGACGAAGAGCAGAGATGTAACAGCATCGGGCCACATCTTCAGGGCGGAGGGGAGAACTGTCCAGTAGCCCTTAGTTTGATACTAATGCGTCATTTAATGTCAGAAGACATCTAAACAGGATGCTGTCGTTAAGCAGATACTCCCTTCTTGAACACTTGAGAGGAACAATGGTTTAATTATAGGATGTACCTATGGTTTTTCCAAACAGACTTTCAGCTTGTTCCCCGCTTGTGTTATTTTTACACTTGTAACCAGTGATAGCCTGATTGTGTGCAATCTTCAGATCAGCCAGAAATGAATGTTTCCTTCTTGCTATAGTGATCTCTTAACGAATAAATACAAGGCTGTGTAGTTTAATGAGATCAGAGAAACTAAGCATTTTATATGTGAGTCCAGCAAAAGAATATTTAGTCTTTAAATTCGGGCTGATCGTGTGTCTGAATATCAAATACACTAGAAGACTAAAACAATCTTTTTCAAAAGAGCTTATTTGGGATTTCTTTCATTTGAAAACCAAAAATATTGTGGAGCTTGAATTTTGCATTCAGATTTTCTTCACTATCAGCATTACTGTGTGAGCATTATCTTTTTGAGGTGAGCATTTACATAGGAGGATAAACCCCTGTTATCAGGCTGCTAACAGCAGTATAATGCTGGGAACTGATTCTGTTGCTAAATTCTCCTGCTGGTTCTTGGTAGCCCTGTGAAGCGAAGGAGTGTGACAGCTGATGCCTGGTATTTGGCTGTATTGCATTGGTGTAGTGCTCTTTCCACAATGCATCTCAGGGCTTTGTAATGTGGTTATTCAGGAATAGCCTTGCTTTGCAAGGTTTGACGTTCTGTTTCTTTCTGGGGAGCCCATTTGGCCAACAAAATTAGATTCCTAACTGTGCTTCCCATGGTGGTGTTCAGGCTTTCTGCTGACTGCAGTGACTAATTCTGAAGTGGGGTCATGAGCCCGTTATGTTTTGTGTTAACATTGGGACCACTGTAAGTAACACAGCTTTAATGAAGAATGGTTGTTGCTGGTTCTTGATTGGGGCCTTTCTTGCTCAGCAGTGGGCTTCGAGTAGAATTGCCATCATAAAGTCAGCTGTAAGGGTAGTTGGTCTGAGCAAAAAAAAAAATCCAAACCATCTAGATGCTGTAGGGTTTTGGAAACTTGTTCAAATAGTTCCCCTGAATGTGTCTGAAAAACTGTAAGTTAAGTGATGTCTTGTGGTGTCTCATGGGCTGTAAGTAGGGGAGGTGGATACAGATGAAAAAGTTAAAATAGACACGTGTACCTAGAGACCTTTAACCATAGGGATTTTTCCTGCTGTATTTTAGCACTTAACTGGGAGCATAAAAACCAGAAGAACTATTGGGAAAAATTGAGACCTTTACCTGACAAAGCAAATAATGTATTTGTTTAGTACAGAAATAATACCAGAGAATGTGTTTTGGAAATAAGTGTACATTTTTTTTCTCTTAATATTTTTCTCGAGCTAGTATTAGTATGCAGCATTATTTCATGCCCATCAAACTTACTTGTGTGAATATGTCCTTTGGGGCTGATAAGTAAAGCTGAAAATCCTTGCATAGCTCAGATTTTCTTGTGAATTTTCTAATCTCAGTCTGTCGTAACAGCCCTGGAATGTTTGATTCTGAACTTCCACTGTCAATTTTCATGTCATTTTCAAAACTAAGGGTATGTACTGCAATGGGCTGCTCAGTATCCTGTTTGTTTTGAAAGAGAGTATGTTTATTTCCCAGTCTTTCTAATGGGAGGGCGTTGTGTGCATTTCCCCATAGGCATTCATATCTCCATGGCCAAGAGCTTTGAGAATGGCAAGAGTATTGAATTTTTAATTTCTATTGCAGTAGTTCTCCCCTGTCACAGGGCTAGTACCTTCCGCATTTGTAGATTTCTGTATCTTTTAATGATGCGGTTTTGATACAGTTTTGCCAACACTTGCAAAGACCTCGGTATGATCAGGAAGCCTTCACCTATAGCACAGAAATAGCTGAGTTGAAGCCTTATCCTAAACACTTGTGTGCTTTCTCATTGCATCAGAAGATTGCAGCTCGATTAGCTGTACGTATCCGAGCCGGTTTGAAACTGGGAAAGTGAGGGTTTAACTGTAGCGCCGATAAGCTCTGTGTAATTTCCTACTTGATTAATTATCTGTTTGGTAGAGTTTGCTTTTGATTTCTGCCCTGCGGTGGCTGCAGAAGTGTTTGCCCTGGGTTCGGGCTGAGTATGTTCCTGTGAGCATGTTTTTGCCAGCCTCTGTGGACACAGTCTCTTTCCTGCACTTAAAACCTCAGAGCCTTTCCGTGGCATTCTTGCCTAGGAAATTTACTGAAGTGAGCAATGCTGGGCCCAAAGCCCAGGGATCTTCTACTCAGTCCAAGGTTGTCTTGTCCACTTGCCTCCTGAGGTGCTGTTCAGACATCAGAGCGTGTGTCTGTACCCTCCGTGATGCCAAAGGGCCGGCATCCTCACACCCATCCTCACCCACCCCGCTGGTGCGTCGGGTGTAGCCAGTGGTGCTGCAGGGGAGGCTTTGGTGGAGGAGGATTATTGTAAAGCAAAACTGATTGCTCTGGATAGGCTTGCTCTCCTGCCAAAACTAGTAACGAGCAAAATCATCTGTTGGACTTCTGAGACCAAAAGGACTGATAGTTCTTTCATGTCTTGGGTGTAAACGTGTAGGTCAGCAAATGTAAAGCACACACAAGCGTTTTCCCAAGATCGTGTTTTTCTTTAGGAAGAGGTTGGAGTCTCCTGTGGGTTATCCATTAATTAATGGAGAACCCTTGGTACTTGAAAAAAAAAAAAAGATAATTTAAATGTAGCTTTTAAAGATGATTCATTTATTTTATGCTTATTACAATGTACCTTAGCTAAGTTTTTTTTCAGAAGTTATTGTTTCTTGAAATCCATTGTTTTACAAAGCCTATATGCTTAAAAGTTTTTAAAGTCTATGCTTATGCAAATTACTGAGTAGTAACTACTAGTAGCAGCTATTCATTCTGTTGAATTACTGATCCGATTTTAATATTTTTTTCTCTAAATCGGAATGTTGCTACTTAATCTGTTAGCATGTTTCAAGAATAACTATATGTATGCTGAACAGTCATTGTAAGAACTTTGACTTCCTCATTGAGGATTTTTTGTATCCTCATGAGAAAATATATTTTGGCTTGTGTTTTGGGAACTTTCCCACAGTAGGAGATCTAATTTTTGCGAGGTATTGTTTGGGAATTCAAAAGGAGCACTGGCAGAAAGATAGCTCCACAAAGATGCTTTGTGAAGGGCAGCTGAGCCTGCGCGCCTTGTTTGCTGCAGCCAGTGTTGCAGATTTAATTTGCTGGGTATATTTTGCATGAAGGGGTGTATTTGAGTAAGTCTCAAAATGGAAGTGGTGCTCTGCTTCCCTTTTTCTGAAGTTGGTGAAGTTGACCACTTTTCTTGAAAAGGGAGAGAGAGGAGCCCTACTGCAGTGCTTTTCTTACAGCTTTGTTTGCAGTTAAAATTAGCTATTTGTTCTCTCTGGGTATCTCTGTTACGCCCATAGAGCTGTAGATGTGTTTCTTTGTGTGTGTCTCTGTCTTGTCTGACCTGAGTAAGAGTAATTAAATATTTGATTTAGAGCAGTTCTAAGGAATTCTAGTTAACAATAAAGAGCAGCAGGTGTATCATTACCTGAGCAAAACACTGAAGGAATAAGAAAAGATTAAAATATTTAAATGTTTTTAGAGGGAGGGGAAAAGAGGGCATGAGCTGGCTTTTCAGCACTGATAAAAATTGAAGGAATATTCTGATATTACTGTTTCTGTGGACAGCACGATTTTCCTATTTTTCTTATTTGTGTGTATTCAGATAAACACAATCAACACCATGAAACTGCATCTGGTATCACTGTAAATTACCTGGAAATGAGTATTAAGTTTCATGGGAGATGTATTTGTGGAGCATGCCTGTTGTTGACTGTCTTTACCAGGCTGTTTGTTTCTGTTTGCTTGCTTTTTGTGTGTCTTAAAGTTAAAATAAACTTTGCTAAATAAATAAAAACAGTTATTACACAGTTGTTTTGGGTTTCTAAAAGGGAAGGAGGTTCCTGTTCCCCGTGGATTGTTTGTTTAGTAGTTTGTTGTTTTGGGGTTTGGTTTTTTTTTTTTTTTTAGTTTATATTTGCAGTTCTGTATTTTTAGGGATGTTGGTCTCCCATCTTTATTTTACTTTTACTGTAGCTGGGAAAAAATATTGATATAGCATTTTCCATTTGAAATTAGACATTCACACTTTTTGCCCTGTTATGCAAAAAACAACTCAAAACTTAGAGGGGTGAGAAAAAATGTTGCACAAACGTGGTTTGTAAGCAGTTGATGGGAAAACAAGGCTGTACCACCAGTATCTGCTTGAGGTTTGACTTGCTGAAACCAAAGGCTAAATCTTTTGTGGTACATCATATTTCTTTAGCAGCAAAGCTAGTTGTAGTGGGTTGATGCTGGCTGGATGCCAGGCACCCACCACAGCCACTCACTCACTTTGTTTCCCATGCTGATGTTCTCTGCTGCCTCAGTCCTGCCCATCCAGCTGTTTGTGAGGCTACAGTATACACAGGATAGGTGGTACAACCTTGTTAGCTGAACAGAAGAAAAGGAACTTACTTTTGAGAGATACTGTAGTAGGGTTTTTGCTTTCTAAAATTTAAGTGACTCAGTCTGGTTTAGATTGTGGCTTCAAATGTTTGTGTTGGTGCAGCTGAAGGTGTGAAGACGTATGACACAAGAGATTGAAATGCTTATGGTTGTGTGCAGGAACCTCTGAAACAGTTTAACCTCTCCCAGAGAGTATATGGTGCTCCATTTTCAAACACTGCCCAGAAGTATAAAAAAAAATAAACTGGATGTAATATTATGACATTATTTATTCTTGATGAATTTCCTAAAATGAGAATTTTTTTTTGAACTTATGGGTCATGTGTGTGAGATGCTTCTTGAGAGAGGTCTTCCATTTTTGTTTGTTCTGAGCATCAAAGGAAACTTTTGTAGGTAGTCTCTTGCTCTTAAGTTTTTTTCCCCAGTGGAACATAGCAATGGTAAGAGGCCTGGGTAGTAATGCTACCTTTGCATTCACTGAATGAGGTGGAGGAGATGCTAAGGCCTGGGGTTTTCTTTTTGTACTGTTATACTGAATCTTGTCTGTATTTACATTGGTTTGTTGTATGGTATCTGAAAATTGGATGCTGGTGGGCTCTCTTCCTGGGGGCAAAACAAAGAAGTGACACTTAATTTTACTGGCATGCAAGTTAAGAGACATACACATTTTTTCATTTGGTACGTGAAGTCTGTTGGGACATACCTAAAATACGTACCCTCTCTTGTTTTTGTTTTGGCTTTGAGGTAAGTGCTTAATCTTGTCAGGAAACCATTCCCTTGCCCGCACAGAACATTTCCTCAAAATACATGACCTTGCAGAAATCAGTTTCACGTTGCATTATGTGAGTAGCCAGCGCTCATTTGAATGGTTCTGCGGAGTTTTGCTGTTTCTCAAATGGCATGTCAGAATACACAGCATACATGGTAGTAAATATTGAGATACATTTTGAACTGAGAGACGGAGAGAGAGGCTTGTCTGTGCAGTATTACAGACTTCTTCTGTCCCTTGCCAGTGGTGCTGCGGGTGTTCAAAGTGACTTCCCTCACTGGTGCTGTGGGACAGGCAGGCACTGCCAGAACACAGCACCCCATCGCTGACTTTTACTTGGGTGCAGTAGCTCAGGCAGTTTTTGAAGGTGCCATGGCTATAGTAACAAAAAAGATGGACTTTGGTTTAAATAGCTATGTCAATATTTCAAAGTTGAAAGGTATTTTATTTTGTTTATGTATGATGGTACTTCATGTTGGAATAGCTTTGAATTTTATATGCTACCAACTGCAAAACTGAAATGTAGTTGTTCTTATCTCTTGATCTCAACCCGTGATCTTTACCTTTTGAGCCTCCAATTCCCCTTTCCTTCCTGCCACAGGGGAAGGGAAGGGGAGAGTGAGTGAGCGCCATGTGCTTTGGAATGTTTCTGTGAGAATGCTAAATTGGGGAATATAGGAGTTCTGCCTGTGGAATTCTTCCTCAGCTGTGGAGTCTCTGAAAAGAGTCAAAAACTGGAAGAAAAAAGCAGGTGCTGGGTGCTGCTGAAGCAGAATGTGTGCAAAGTTGTGTGACGTAGTTGGGCTTTTTTCCCAGCTGCTGAATTCATCACAAGATGCTGAAAGCTGAAGTGATGTAGTTGATCTTGACACATTTTGTGATTTCCTGTTGAGGGTGGCTAATAACCGGCAGTTTCGCCAATGAAGGCGGTAAGCGGCCCATCGATTGAAATGATATTATCTTAAGAAAAACAGTAAGCGGGAGTGTAGTTCATGGATGATGCTCTGAGTATGAAACAAGAAATAAGATTTTGCACTGGTCAGTGATGAGTGGTGTTCAGGTGGTGTCGCCTCTAAACTCGGTTAGTGCAGTAAGTAAGTAGCTTGAATATATTCGCTGCTGAGGAGCTGGTGTGCAGATGGTAAACACGCCCAGTGAGGCGGTTTTCACTCTGAGTTACGGGAAAGTAGTTGTGAGGGTCTCAGTCTCAGTTTGTGTTTTCTGTTGATCCTATGGTACACGTGGCTACATAGTGCATCAGATTTGTTGGGGTTCTTCAATGGATTTGTTACAAATTTGTACAAAGCAGAAAAGGTCAGACTTTGTGTGTGAATGGCCCTCAGTGGTGTCTGATCTGAAGACTGAAGTATTTCGCATGTGCCATAGATTTGGGAACGCAAGTGGCTCGGCCAGCTACATGCTGACCAGGAACAGGCGCTTGCTGGAACGAGGGTAATTGGGTTTCTGTCCTTGTCACGGCTTCTCCGTTACTGCTGAAAGCTGCTAATTAGCGCCAATGCCTTGTTTTAATTCAAGATGACTTAGTTGGAAGATGCCAACTCCTTGGTCGTAGGCCACTGAACAACTATCAGATGGCAGCACAATTCCGGCTCAGCTGTTAAAAATGGCTTGAGGTAACAGTGCCAAGGGAAGGATGATAGTTGTAGGTGTTTGCCAAGGTGGAAGAGAGAAGGAGTATATTCCATCTCTGCTGTATTTTAAACAGCCATCTATTCTAGTGCTATTAGCTTGTATTTTACCAGACTGAATATTGATGGATAGCTGGTCTCCACTAGTTCTAAATCCTCTTTAAGACACTTGTACAACTCTTTAATTTAAGATTACTTTTAGAGGAATATCACTTTCGTAGTTAAAAAGCTTCTAGGCTACGGGATATTGCTGGAAAATGTGATTGATGCAATGCATGACACAGTGGTGTAGAAACGCTCTGTTAGCTTTGTAAAACGGTTCTAAGAAGCCAAAGCAAAGAAAATTGAGTTTTGGGATAGGTTACTTATTTTCGAAGTAAGTTTCTGAATGCTCAGGCAAATTATGAGTCCTTCTATCTTCTCGTACTCATTCTTTGTATCTAGCCTTGTGCTATGGTTTAACCTCTGTTTTATTAATTTGATGTCCTGTAGTTTCTCCCTTTCCAAGCCCCTACTGAAGTGCTTTTTGAATTTTGTGCCTTAGTCATCACTTCGGATATTTTTCTTACTAGGTGAGCACTTAGAGCAGGTTGATTTGGCTAATAATTTATTTCACATTTATTTATTTCTGAGTGGGAAAGAAACTCCCCTTTATTTATAAATTGCAATACAGTGTACCTTATACATACTATTTTTCACTTCTAAAACAACATGTACAAATACTTTGAATTCGTCATCATCGGAATTGTCATGTGTCAGATTCCTACCTTGACCAGATTGATAAGCAAACATTGCTGCTTAAGGTCTAATGTTCTTAAGTGAATTAATATTTTATGTGAACTTGAAAGTGAAGAGAAAATAATGGCACTTTCTTACAATCCATCTTGGCGTGATAGTAAACGAACATTTAGCCATGACGAAAGTAACACAGTTTATAGTGACACAACCTACATAAATCCAGTTGGATTTGCTGTTGACATTGGCCCACGTTCCAGCAGGCGAGTTACCTTACATTTCTTTTGAACAAAGGAGGTCTGTCTGAAACAGGTGCTCTAATGGTTACCCCTGCCTTCATAAATAGCTTTTAGGTGAAGTATTACTTCTCTTAACCAAGAGTAACTTCACAAGGCACCTTGGTTTATTGCATGAGGTTTCCATTTTATATTAAAAAAAACCCCCATGGCCACAGCTTTGGGGTGTTTGGTGCCTCGTAAGTCGCTGTTTATTTTTAGAGCACACTTATCATAATTTGTCAGCCACATATTGGCCTGTCCCCTCTGCTATTAGATAGCTGCTGAAATGCTGTTCTCAAGATAACTTTACCTACCCTGGTTGTTCCTGGGTAATCTTAGTTTTGAAAGGAAATAATCTAAAACTTGCCAACTCTGCAAAACACATAAAATAGTAGAAGACGTGCTTATTAAGTTTTGCAACTATATCATAATGTGTTAACGTGACAAAATGGTTTTGAGAGTCTGTGGTAAGCTGCCTGAGTGTGTTGAAAGGTTTGACTGTTACTTATGAACACTAGTGAAGAATATTTCTAAATTGGTTGTAAAATGAGCCAGGAGATAATGAAGAAATAGCTGGGCCAGTCTCTAGGCTGGTAAGACATGGCTACTTGCACACTGTGCATTGCTTTAGGAAAACCGTGTCACAGTTTCTTTTAAGGAGAAAGGAAAGTTCTGCTTTAAACAAGTGACATTTGATATCTTACTTGATTTCTTTTCCTGTTTCTTCTATTTATAGATGTCTTCAGTTTGGGATTTATCTGAAAGCTAAGGTCAGGAAGTGCCTTCCTTCAAAAATGCTACTTGTTGTGGTTTTCTGGCATGTCCTCTCCCCTCTCCTTCCCAAAAGGAACTGTACAGAAAGTATTTTCTCAGCTCTGCAGTATCATGCTGTGACTCTGGCATACACTGATTCACCTCCAAAAATGAAACTTTAAAAAATCATCTCTTGGTGTCCGCAACAGTTACGTGACTGATTAAACTGCAAAAGACAGTAACCACTTCAGTTTCAATTATTTCTCATTTTAATAGAAGCTACATGTGGAATGGGATGTGGAGGCAGAAGAACGTAAGCTGTATCCTATTTGGTAGGACTTATTTCCCATGTAGATTTTCAGATGACCTTAATGACTTTGTTTTGCATAGGGATACATTTATACTTGGGGGAGATGCTCATCCCTTCCATGCTTCTGCCAACCATGTAAGGTCATGGAGGATCTTAAATATGAAAGGTCTCTCCCACTTTGGAGGTCATGAAAATAACAAGCAAATGATCATTAAATACATATTTTTTTTGTGAGTTCTGGTGTATGAAAGAGGTTCTCCCCATTTTACAAACAAAAGGCTTAACCGCTTAAGCTGTCCTCTGAGAGAGTAAAGCAATCCTGAGGGCAGCAAAGATGTGGGAGTGAAATGAAGGCTTTTGACTAAATAACTGGTTTTTTCATAGTCAGGGTTCAGTGCAAGGTCTTAAATTCAGGATTGATTTCTCACAAACAGCACTGTTTAGTCATTCACGTTTGCGCTATTGTTTATGCAGCAGTACAACTGAACTTGTATGCTTGTGGTATGACCACTTAGCAAGCATGCACTGTAAAGTACATCTGAGGAGTAACTGCTGTAAGAAATTTAAAATGAAGTTATATTTGAAGACATGATTCAAGTCTTTAACTAAACAAGGGTCATGCGCCCAGGTCTTCTTGTGATGTTCCCCTTTTTAAAATTTATTTAAACCTATGTTACTTATTGAAACCTCTCACGGCAAGTAACTCCTCCTTTTTGGAATATGGATTTGACAGTATTTTACATAGTCTGTAATGACTATTTTGTCATTTGACTTTGTTTTATGTTGTTTCATACTTCCATATGCAGTAAACTATATTTAGAATTAGGACTGCCAGCAGTAGTTGAGCGTTTTGTTTAACTTCATATTTGTGTATCTGTTTTTTGTATAACTTTTTATAATGGGCCTGATTAGTGTTTAGTACTTTGCATTTGCTTTTAGGAGACTTTGCAATATGTTGTCTTGAGCAGGTTTCAGGAAAAAAAATGGTGGGTTTAATTGTCACCGTTTAACTGTCTCATCCTCAGTGTGCAGTGCCAGTTGAAAGAGGTGTGTGAAACCAGCTCTATATGTCTGGAAGTTTTCTTAGCTGTTGACATTCAAAGTACTGAACAGAATGCTCTAAATTTATTCTAAAAAGTAGTGTGGCATTTCTTAAGAAACATTCACAAACAAAATATTTTTCTGTATTGGTCCTGTTTTTAACCTTTCTGGTGCCCCGATAATTGGGATATCAGTTTTTAATTCTGTATTGAACTAGCAGACGGGATAAAACCCCAAGTGTCGTATGAGTCCTGGTGCTCAGAGGTTTTATGAACTAGTGGAGCTGTTCCTTTTGTCTTGTCCAAAATATCCATAGACTCTGCAGACAGAGAGTAACTTTTTGTTTTTACAACTTTTCTTTTGCTTTCAAATAGTCACCATAATAATTGGGCTGCTTGCATGTTTTTGTTGTATTCTTAATGCTAACAGTTTAAAATAACAGGGACCTACAGTTATGACAAAAAAACCCCTTAACATCTACCTACCTTCTGTCCTGTCTTCCAGCTGTAAATTGTTGAGGGATGGTAAGCATCTTTTCAGGTGCTTTGCTGTCTGTTGAAAATTGGCCCTGAAACCACTGGAACTTAGTTTCATGTTAAAATGAGTGATTTTTGTATTCCATTTAATGAGTGGATTTGGTAGCTTTAAAGTAAGGCAAGAGGCTACGTCTTGTGTGCTGGAGATGATCCTTTTTGCATCTGGTACTTGGTTTCTCAGTTTAGTATCTGCTGTCTGAAACATCAGAATGGACATTTGTCTTTCAAGATGGATGTGTGGGTTTGTATATATATATTTTTTTTCATTAAAAAGTGACAAAATAGTGTCTGTAAGGAGTGAAAAATGACAAAGTAGTGTCTGTAGATGATCTATGACTGCCTCCAGTGACAGCCCATCAGATGTGGTGGTCTGCAGGCAGCACCACGGTGTTCAGCAGCAGCTCCTTGACGTTGAGTCATTTCAGCAAATTCCAGCTCTAAGGGTAGCATGGCCCTGCAATGCCTGCATTGCAGCTGCTCTGGAAGGATAACCTGCTCAGAGTACACTTACAAAACTTGGAGATGCTGCAATCATGAGTCATTTAGAAAATTTTAGTTAGGAGCCTGCTGTTCAGGGACAAACACTCACATGCAGTAGCTTTTCAAATAGATTCCAACTTAATTCACTTATAAATTCCTTACTTTGATAATATTAAAAGGAAATTATTCTTGGGGGATTTATTTGCCATTTTAATTAATCTTCTCAGGAAGAGGAGATCTTCTGTGAAGATATTACTAAAGGTTTTTCCTGTAATTAAAAAAACTCCAAACTAACCAACCAACAAACAAACAAAAAAGGGAAAAGAACAAAAACCGCAAAAGAGGTCTGTATGTGTAAATAGGTGATGTGTGAGACCACCTGTTAACCAGAAAATTGTCTTTTGATCTGAAACAGATAAAGTAGTGAGAACCTTCCAGGTAGGTGCGAGATAGTGACCTGATAAGAAGCCGGATACAGTAAAAAATGTTGTGCTAGTTAATACACCATCCATCACATAGTGGGTCATCTTCTATGTATTTCAGCTTACATATTATACCACCATCACCTAATTTTGTTTCTTTGATGAGCAGAAGGCTTTTTTTCCTTTCTTCAGCTGAGAATCTTCCAGTTATTATCAACTGTAATTTTAATTTTTTTCCCCGTGGTTGCCCTTCTCATTCTACTTTTTTATTCTCTCTGCTCTTCTTGTTCTCTTCACAATTGCAGGCTTTCTGTGTGTGGAGCTTTATTTCCGATTGGTTTGTGCTGCTGAGACTCAGCTTTCTAAAATTGCAAAATTATTCATTTTGGTAAAGAACAATGCAAGAAAAATACTTTAAGGGGTAAAAGGAATTCAGTTTGTCATAAGCACTAAAGCGTACTTGCTGCTTATGGACAGATTCCTTCTTCAGCCTAAAAAACCACGCTTTTTATAAATCCCATATAGTGTCAGAGTCTGAAGGGTGGGTTAGCAATTGCTCTGACATCTCTTAGTATGCTGAAATTTGAAAAAAAAGCCACCCTAGGATTATTTTTTTCTTTGCTTGTTACTTATGAGATTGCTATTTAATCAATAGTTTGTAGCTTACATTTGCTTTTTATTAAAAAATAAAGTTCCCAGTAACAACAACATGATACTGAAATGACGTACTTTAGAAATGGTTTCTGTTTGTGTGTATATTAAAAAAATACTCTATTCGAACATCTGTTTGCACTTGGATAAAATCAAGAAAATGACCTTTCTGTCCTGTGGGGTGTGTGCGGTTTCTTTGGTTTTGTTTTATTTTGCATTATGAATAAATGTGTTAGGGCAACTGGAACTAACACAGCTACACTGAAATGGTATTGCTTGGCAGCATTGGATGTTTGAAACAGCAGGAATATGCTCTGTATGTTCAGTTGTGGAGGGTTTCTTGTTATTCTGTTCTCACGATGCTGTCTTCAGTTAGTGTGAGTTATAGTGACTGTTAATACAGATCTAATATTTCATAATCATGCTCAGTTTGAACAAATAAAGTATGTCTTTAAGAAAGGGAACAAAACTTCTCCACTTTGCGTAGGAGGACTGTAAAATACCATAAATGACTGTAAGAATGAGGATGTACTTTCCAAATCAGTATTTCATATTTGGAATTGTGGGTAGCAGTTTGTCAGTCTTTCCCCATGTCTGTTAAAGATGTAATCTGGAAAATCAGCTGGTAAGTAAATTATTCAAATGCCATATTCCAGCTTTAAAAATATAGGTGGCATCCAGAATCAAGTATTAATAATTTTTAGTGGAACCCTGGAGGTATTTAGTTGGATTTCCAAATAGGTTTGAGAAATAAATCTTCACCTCTTGGATTTCCTGTGAGCTGCTGCTTGTTTGACAAAGTAGAGGTGGGAGAAGTTGTGGATTCGGATACTAAGAAATGCTTTCAGAGTCAATGTAGACTTAGAGTGGAAGGTAAAGATATATTTTTGCATGTGTAAACAAATATTTTAATGCCAGACTGCTTTGCTGTCTACTGCCATTAGAGCTGGGACATCAAGCCAAGAACTTGAGTGCTCTCTTTTCCAGATGATTTGACTTCTTATAAATAAGCTCTGGTGTGGATTTTTGTGTCCAGCTCCTTTGAGCATCACTGGAAGTTACAATACTTCCAGTGATAGCAATGTAGAGGAAAAAACCCCAAACTTTTATTGTGTTTCTGCAGTATGACTGGTCTGTAATTGCTACCCTGTGGACAACTGAAAGATGTTGCCTGTTTCAGAAGGCAGATCTTAAGGCTTTTTGGTGGTAGGCTGCAGTTTAGAGGGACCTTATAGTGATTTAAATTAGCTGAGTCATTTAAAAATTAATTTTAAAATACCACAATAGCTTTATCTAACCCTGTCTGTCTGCCACCCATGTGCACTTACTTTCAGGAGAAACACACTTAGGAGAAAATTGTTTTTGTGAATCTTCCAGCTCCTGCAGTTTCACCTGGTTGGTAAAGGTGTCAGAATCAGAGTCTTGGGTAGCTAATTCAGTTACAACCTATATTTATGTGGGTACTTAGTTCTCCGTGGTTAGTCTAGAAAAATAAACAAAATTGTGAGGATGAGATAAAAGCTTTCACCAGTCAATCTTGATAGTAACAAAAAATGATTATTAGTGAAACTATGTTTGCAATCTGAGATACTTGAGCAGACTTTTGTTGGGGAACCTGCTGCAGTTTCAGGTAACTCTGACCCTTTTTGCTAACTAGAGAGAGGGAGAGTGTTTTATCGTAGTTAATGCTGGTGGAGTCGAGGTGTGCATATAGACGTGGGTGTTACTAATTGAAGTGGATGTTCTTCTCATGCCTAGATGAGGTTCTGTGCATCAACCTGAGCATCACTGTGCTGCTGTCTGTGGAAGGCTTTTATTGAAATAACCATCTGTAATTCTTTTTTCCCCTCTTCAGAATGAAAAGAGCATCCTGTAACTGTAGAATGCATTCTGTGTACAATTAGTGTTGTTCCATTTTAATGTGACCTTTTCTTCTTAAGGGAATATCCTCCATTATCCAAACCCAAGAAAGGTAATTTGTTATCAATTTTTTGTCCTATGTCTCTTAAGAGGAGTCTAGTGTAGCTTATTTAAGGGGAAAAAGTGTTTGTATGCAAAAAAAATGTAAAGTCCAGCTGGAAAATATATGTTAGATTGTATCATATGACCAGGTGCTAATATTTAACAATAATGTGGGCAATAATTACTGTCTTGGACAACTTGGAAATATTAGCTGCAGGCATTTTAAAATGTTAATAACCTTCAGTCCACTAGTCCAGACAGTTTCTGAATGGTGAGGAAGTTGTTGAATAATGAAGTGCAGTGATGTTTGCCAGAAGCAGCCTAACAGCCAACAGAGTAGGTACTACTGTATGTGACATTTTCACATGCAGTAGATGAATATTAACCACTTTACCAGAACAATGTCTTTTAAAGAGGTTGGTGGTTTTTAAAGGCTAAGCCCCAGATGAGTAGTACAGGAAAAGGAATGAAATAGAAGAGGATAGGAGGTCAGTGTACGTGGTGCATGTTTCCAGGTAGCTTCTTTTTCTGCCTCTGTTAACTGTCCCCTCCAGCACTTGGCACTTGATCTGTGGTTCTTTAGAAAGACATACTGTTCCATTTACTGCAGTGGCAGAAGAAACTAACTTTCAGAGGGAGGTTATATAAGGAGAAAGAAGTGGACTTCAGTTTATAGCGACTCATCCCATGTTTTTGCTTAAATACAACTGAGATAAGTTTTAAGGTAACCTCATTAATTTTCATTTACAGAAGGAAGTACGTGAATATCTTTTATTGCAAAAAATTGTGTGAAGAGCTTTCTCAGTATGACCAGGTTTTTAGCTTATTTCTACTTTTTCTTTTTTCCTCTCCACTATTTGTTGTTTTCATTCAGATTCAGGTAGAAATGTGCTTTAACTGTAATTGGATTTGAGCATCTCCATGATTTAAATTAACTGTATTGGCAAGGCTGTTCATGCACTGATTTAATAGGCTCTAATGTCATATATAAATTGCATGCAGTACTGTAGGTTGTGGGAGTTTCTCATGTCTGGACTGAGATGCTCAGAAGGAAGAGGAGTGTCAGTGATGCTCTCCTGTACAATGGTACCAGTCTAACTTATGCTCTGATCAGTTTTCACACAAGCAAAAATTCTTCTGATCATGTCATATCACCAAATTCTCATTTTGTTCTGAGAAGACACTTTTACCATACTGGCAAAGCAGCTTTTGCAAATGTCTCCACTTGTGTCAGTTAGGTTTGACTGCTTTGCAGGCTGTTATTTTTATAGACCTGCCTGGAGAGAGAGAGTGTAGGTGTGGTAATAACAGCTTTCATTTTAATAAAATGTAGTGAAGTGTTTGTAGTCTCCTTGCTCTCTTTCTGTACAAGTATTACTTCACCAATGAATTAAGTGACTGTTAAGCTAATAATGACTAACTAAATGACTGTTAGCTAATTAAGCTAATTTTTGGGTGTCTGTGGTGTCAATAGGTATGTCTCATCTCACTATGCTGCTATTCATATGGGAAACTGAAACAGTCCTATAACTTTTTCTGACAGGTTACAAAAACATAGTGCAACTCACTACAAACCCTGTTTGGAGAGCAGAAAAGGTGAGATAAGAATGCTAAGGTGGTAAATATTGCTGTATGAAGCCATTAGGCAGGCTGACTTAAAAGTAAAGCTTGGAATGATGACTGTGTTTCAGGAGGATGAGCAGGAGCATGGGTTGAGTGGGTCTTCTGTAGTATTATTTCTGATTTTACTAGTCTGGCATGCCTTTCAAAATGGAGTGCTGCTGTTGTAAGGGAAGAGAGAGGAATCCTTAGATCCATGATTGTATGGTTTGAGGAGGAGGATAAAATTTTCCTATGGGGAGACCAGACATACTTTCAGTGAATTAATAAGAAAAGCAACCTTTCTATACGTTTATGCTTGCCTGCCAAACAGTGCTTGCAGAGAGAAAATGGGGAGCTAGTTAACATTTTAGTCCCTTTTTCCTTGACAATATAGTACCTGTAAATACAGGTTTAAAGTATTTAAATACTTAATTTTTTTTTGTTGCTTAAAAACTGGTTATGCCAATTTGAAATTGAAATTAACACTGCTAATGTCAATTAAACCAAGCAAGAGCTTCCAATTTCAATGAAATGTCCCTACATGGAATACTTAGATTTTTAATTCTTTACTTAAAACCAGGCAAACCAAAAGAAAACAGAAGGAAATTACTGATGCTGGCATTGGTTACAATGCTAGCACTGCTTCAAAACAGGAGCAACACTGAAAATTAATACATAAAATAAAACTTGAAAGTATGAAGAAAGTAAATAACACTTCAAGATTCCTGTTATGTCCAATTTGTTCTTTTACAGTAAAAGCTCTCTTATTATATAGGCTCTCTTATTATTATAGGCTCTCTTGTTTCTGTACAGGAACACATTCTAAAACCTGACAAAGACATAACCTTTGGTTGCTATTGGAAATGAAATAGATTTACACCTTGGTATCTCAAGACAGCCAAGCATTAATTTGACTTTAAATGATCTTGAAGTGTTAGGAGTAGCATCTGTATTTGTGTTTGGGAGGCTCTTGTTCTCTCAAAGGCTATATTGCATGCAAGGGTTTGAGACAAAAATCATGGCATAATGTTCTTAAATACATAAATCTCTTAAGTAAAGTTTTTCTTAATTCTTGGTTCCAGACCGTACTCGAGAGAGAAGTTTTATTTTGGTAATCTGAAAACAGATCTTTTTCCATCATGGCTAAACAGCAATTTTAGAGACAATGCTACTTGTGTAAACTATGAAGGCAAAAAATAGACTTCCAGTAGTCGTAAGAGCTTGTTTTTCACGGCTGTGTTGTTGCTCTTAGGAGGGTTTGCAATTTGTTTAATTACAGCTTGCTCTATAGACAGTGGAAAAAGTTACAACTTTTTTAACCTGATGATTCTTTTTTTATGCTTTGAAAGCTGACATGCCATTTTTGACAGGAAAAATGTTTGTTTTCTACACCTGCAGTTAAGAAGCAACTTCTTCAAGTAGTCACAATCTAGATTTACCACATTTAAAAGTGAATCACTTTAGCACTTTTGACAGCATGCGTTTAACAGCACGTGGTGAGCGTAGCAAAGAGGGAGCAGCAAGTAGATGGAGCAGTCCATCGGCAGCTGCCAAAACTGTACATTGGATATAAGCCATAGCTATTAATCTTTTCTCCTGTGAAAAGGAAAAAAATGCATCAAAAGCCTTTAGGGCGTTGGGAGGGGAAATTCCTTCCCTCTGCTAAGCAGAGAAATATACTTTATTTAGTCATACAGCAGCCTCTTAAGTTGTCTGAACTAGTGGAGTTTGCTTATGAGATGTTTCACTTTTATAAATTTCATTAGTTGCAAATATACTAACAAAAGGTTTTTCTGAAAATGCAACTGAGGCCATCAGAATTATTGTCTTTTAAAGAAAGCTGCAAAGATTTCATCTATTAAATTATCTTTCTGTGTTTCCACAGAAGAGAAAGGGAGAACATGAACCAAAATTGCTTCTACTGCTTCTTTCAGGTGTTGCAAGTCCACTTTCCCTCTGTTGCCATCTGAAATTTTTTTTTTTTTTTGGAAGCCCAAAAAATCATGGAATGCTTTGGGTTGGAGGGGACCTTTAAAGGTCATCTAGTCCAACTGGGCAAAGAGCAAGGCCATGTTCAACTAGGCCTGGAATGTTTCCAAGGAAGGGGCATCTACCATTCCTCTGGACAACCTGTGCCAGTCATTCCATGGCCTCATCATAAAAAAAAAGTCTTCCTTATATCTAGAAGATAACTCTATAGTATTTCTAAGTTATAAGTTTTGCTTAAAAACTTAATAGTTACTTAAAGTTACTCAGACGACATCCTTTACTTGTGTGCCGTCACTCTCAAAGCATAAGTTGTGCTGGATTGAAAATAGATCTCTAGAAACGGGCACGTTGGTGGAACCTGAAGAAAATGTTTTTGTTCACATTTATATAAGCTACCCAGACCGCCTGACTTGCTCAGATTTAAAAGGATGTGTCTTGCAAAACCCCCGCAGTGAGTCACATTTTTATCTCAGGAAACTTTGAATTTCCATTTCAGGAAGTGGAGTATAAATAACCTTCTGTAAGAAGACCAGAAATTCTTTAGATAATATAAATTTTTTAAAGTAAATAATAAATGGCTGATATTTTCAAGGCCGAGAATTAGTCAAGTGCGAGTCAATGATATTGATAAAATTTTCAAAATAATTTTTTTTAACATGTTGAATGTTTTTCTAGATCACAGGTACTAAAATAGTTGCAAAGCTTGGAGCTGGATATGGCTATAGAGGCTCTGTTTTTATTTCCTTCTTTAAAATTTTGGATTAGGGATTTGGAACAGCGGTTTGAATTATTAAAAATTTAATAAATGGCTTAGTATGCACCAGTATTTCTTATTTATGCTTGCATTGGTAAAAGCTGGACTTTTAGTCTGCATAGACTGAAAAGAAAAGGTACTTGTGGGTCCTGTAAGAAACGGCTGCCTCCCAGTAGTCAAAAATGTCCCTTCTGTCACATCACGATTTACAGAAATCTCTGCATCTTCCAGTGCAGATCATGACTCCAGAAAAATTCCTGCTCCTCTATGCTGTGTAGCTGTTAAATAACTTTCATGAACTTAAATATTTGCTTGGGTGCTGCTAGGGGTGGTATTATTTCACACGAGACAGACACCTGAAAATTTTTCAAACAAATTTTGCTTATAGAATACTAAACTGGCAGCCGCGAAATGAGAAGAAAGACGCCGTTCATTCAGTGAGATGTTAGGCATTCCCAGAGGAAAACTTGCACGTGTGTTCAGGCTGAGAGAGGGGAGTGTGGACTAGGTAGGGAGTTAGAAAGTGGAATCTTGGAGCTGTTGGTAAAGACAAACCAGCTCCTGAAAGATGAGCCTTCTATTGGTGAAGGATGCCACAGTTTGCTTTTGAAAGGAATAAGAGTGGTACAACCCAAACTTACTTGGCAGTGCTGGCTTTTAAGGCCTTCTCAACCTTCCTCTATGGATTCCTTGTTTTGCTCTAACAGTGACTGGAAAGGAATCCTAATGAAGAAGAATCCTGAATTAGTACTAAAGTGTGCAAGGAGGAATGTTGCTGGTATCTCTTTTGCTCCCAACCCTCCTCATGTTTTTTCACGTTCTCTTCAGCAATTATGCTGTCGGGGATGGTAATGGATTGACAGCTATGCTTTGCATATTGGACAAGTGAATGACAGAAGAAAAGCGGTCTTTGTGGCTTCAGGAGAGGACTGATTTGTGTTGGGTGGAATGTATGCAATTTTATGCTGTTATTTAAAATGCAGGATTTAATTGAAAGAAGTAATGCCAGCTCACTTGTGTAGCAAATAGGAAGGAAGTAAACATTGTAAAATAAGTATGCAAATATATTCTTCTGCTCTAGGCTTATTAACTCACTATAATATCTTTATGATACTGCCTAGTAATAGCAAAGTTATCAATCCTAGCAATCTCTTTGAGGTGGATTTCTTTGTGATACTTCCATTGTCTCAACTCTTAAAGAAGCTAGAGAGTAATATCTTAAAGAAGCTAGAGAGTAATATCATGGGAGAAAAATTAGTAAAAGTTTAATATTAGAGTGTAATTAAATAACAAGTCTCAATGGCAGACAAAGTACTCTTAACCTGCAAAAGTGGAAGACTTAGCTCTGTCCTTGTTGATACTGACCTGATGCAAAAGGCCTTTTTTATGGCACCTTCCCTGTTTTTGACAGTTTAGGAGCCTTAGCTGAAATTTTTATAGCACTGAAATATTTTTTTGTATGTGTTTCTTACTTTGGTCATTTTCCCAGGCGCAGGACTTTCTAAGCAGAACTACCCTGGTTAACAGAGCTCTTGAAATGCCAGTGCCTTTCTCCACTGGAAAGGCTATGCTGCATCCTACAAGTGCATTTTTGATGTGTACAGCCTTGATACTCCTTATACACATCTAGAAATATTTTAAATACATTGAACTGCATAAACTCCCTTGCAATTTCTCTGTATACAAGCTTCAGGTTGCCTTAAAACCTTTACTGGCTAATTAATTTGAAAAAATAAACAAGAATTTTTTCTAAGTACTTGTAGTTAAGCTGTGTGGTGTGATTATGCCACTGTATTAAACACAATATTGTTAGGAAAAAGGATGTGTGTACAGTTTTTTGTTGGATAATTAAATGAGGCATAAAAAGATAGCCCTCTTTGGTCCTGACCTTGTGAATTCATTTAGCTTGCAGTTCTGTTGTTTTAGTTGAGGTGTTGTAATGCTTGAACTTGGATAGGAAGTATATACCTTGCTCAGATGCTCTCCAACAGTAAAATAGTGGTTCTTGAATATATAAATTTTATATGTATTTGTTGGCATCTGCCATCTATCACCTTAACCTCTGAGCTTGTCTCTGCCCAAAACCTGTCCTTTAAGGAGTGTGTTTTCCCTCTGCTTCCGTAGTCCATTTTGGATATCGTGGGCAATGACCTGCAAGGGTTTATAATAAGGTGTGTAAAGTCTGTAGCTTGATTTCATGGCCTTGTTTTATACAAAATGCTGTAAAAATAAATACTTAATTTGCACAGAGAGAGAAAGTGAGATATTCTACCCCAGACAAAATATGTATGTAATGCATGCTGATCTGGGGAACTTAAGAGTTCATTAAAGGTCATTAGTCAGATATCTTAACTTCTTGGCTTTTGTTGTCATGAAAATATTTCCATGTTGCTGTGGCATGTCTAAAAATAGTGACTCCATCTCCATTTTTGTGCAGTTCCAAACAAAAATGCATCCTGTTGATCATATAAAAATATCCAGTGGCTATCTACTTCAAGAAGACAAAACTGATTTTTTTTTAAAGATTTAGGGAGGGTTCACCAAACAGGAAGAGAGATGTTTGGAGATGGGAACTCTTCAGTTTTTTAGTAGTAAAGACCTGTCTTTCAAGAAGAATGAGTTCTTTTATTCTGTTCTTTCAGTTTAGTTCTTTAAGCCTCAGAATGCTATACAATCTAAATGCCAAATTTAATGGAAGACATTTTCTTATAGTGTTTTCTGTCTGAAAATGAATGAAAATGATGCATGCTTGTCCCGTCTGGGGGAGAAACCCAACAGTTGAGGACTTCAGTGTGCTTAAAGTACAGCTTTTTACAGGAGTGTGGGTATTCTAGAAGCTCTAACTTGCTTTAGGGTATGTTTATGTTCAGTCTTATGGCTTCATCTTTGCTCAAATTGTCTAATTTTTTCTGACAACAAAACTTTGCTTTTTTCCAAAGAATATGCAGTCCAGATAATGTCATTGTGAAGAACTGATTACCAAATATGCATCATGATTGAGAAAGACTGGGGTGGCAAAAGCCATAAACCTGAAACTGGAAAGCTGACTGTAGCATCAGGATGGGCACAGGTTTGTGATGACGTATTAGGGTCGCCCTGGAATCTCAGAGTGTTGGAAAATAGTTGGCATGTGGAAGGAATGTGAAACAAACACTTCTAACAATACCTTTCAGTGTATCAAACATATCATTTACATTGAGTGAGCTTCTGGCAGGGCTGTTGGAACAGCACGGATGAAGGAAAATGAGTTTCTACGGAGTAAACTGAAAATGACCACTGATTCCTGTCTCATTTGAATGAGGTGCTGCCAAAGATAGTTCTGCTGGTCTGTAACCCTTCCTGAAGGCAGCCTTCAAGGGCGTGTCTAGCTCTTACTCACTTAGCCTCTCTTAGAACTGTTTGGCTTCTCACCTTCTTGTCATAACCTTTACCTGCTTTCACTCTGTAACTTCTAATGCTTGTTGTAACTTGGCTGATGGTCCTGGTAAGGTGTCCCTAAACCTCCTCATTCTGGGTTTGAAATTAAAGGAGGTAGATAGAGCGAGGAATGACTTTACTGGATGCTTAGCTGTTGTGTTTCCATGATACAATGGCGGGAAGGAAAGAAGAGAAAGGTGGTTGTGATGACTTGTGAGTTTTCTGCCCCGGAATCTGGAAAACCCCGGAGAGGGGAGTGGTGGAAAAAGCAGTGCTTATAGAATTGCTGGAAAAGGTGAAGGAAGACGAGTGGAATCAGAGTGTTCAGAAGCCATGTTTCTAACGAGAGAGTGCACAGAGAGAGTTTGCTGCAGAGGACATGATAAAGCAGGTGACTCACCCACCAGCTGCTTGGTGGCACGAGGTGGCCAGGGCTGTGCTGTAGAGGCAGCCAGTGTGCATGTGCTTGTGGAGGATGTGCCAGCTGATGCTGTGGGCAATCTTTTTGGCGCTTAATTTCTCTGATTCAGTTTTACAGCACAGCTGCTGTGTGGGAACAGCTCCTGGGTGCAACTGTTGCTATATTTATGAAGTGCAAATGCATAGGATTCATCTTTGACTGCGGCAAGGAAGGTTACAGATATCAAATGGTAATAGTTTGGTAATGAGAGAGGTGTCACTTCCCAAATCAGCTTATGCTATACTTTTCTTATAAGCAATTGTAGTCTTTTGTTTGCTATAGCAAATGACAACTTTTACACAACAGAAAACGATGCTGTACAGAAATTATCCTAACACCGGAATCAATATGTTCAAGTATGATCTCATTCAGTTCCCTAAATGGATTTTGTCCTTACCTCTAAAGCAGCAGCTGGTGCCAACAGTGCAGGGTTCTTCCTGCCTGCACCTCTTGGAGCTTTTGCCTGTAGTAGGAATTGTTATTTTTAAATGAATTGAACAAAAATACTTGGGATTTTTCCGATCATAGTGAAACCTGGGCAAAAAGAGGGGTAATATGTTTCTTTTAGAAGTACTAATTCTGGGTAGTGGGACTCATCACGCAGTAGCTATGCAAAGGATAAGCACTATGCTCTTAATGTCAATATTTTCAAAGCTGGGTTCGCTGTGCATGCTACTTAATGCTGAAAAATTAGTTTTAATACAGGAAATCCTGTTTGGGTGCCACTGGGAGGATAGTAAAGGAATGTATTTGAGAAACAAACTTCTTCTGTAGATCCAACAGCTGTTTTTGAGCCTCACTGGCAGATATGGATAGCTCTGTCAGGCTTTGGTTTTGTTTTTTTGGTTCTCTAGTTAAAAAAAAAAAATCTCAATCTAGTAACATCTCTGTCAGGATCAGCTGGTGTCTGGACTTAGTGACTGACTCTGAATTATATTCCTTCTACATTTCTCACTTTGGATCTATAGACTCAGTGCTTATAACAAATCCTGGCTTTTATTAGCAGCTTAGTATTTTAAATATAAGTTTATCTATACTAGCTTTTCTAAGTTTGTAATTGTGTGCCTAGTCTCATTTGTAGGCACTGAACTTTCAATTTACAGATCCATCTCTCCTTTCTTCTTTCAAAGGAACCTATTTATAGCTCAACAGAGCAAATGTTTTGGCAACGTTTTTCAAACTGTATAACTGCTGTGGAGCATGAGAACTAGAGAGCTGAGGAAATAAAGTTGCTATTTTCCTAACTGTAATTGGTTTTCCCCTTCACTCATTTCTTATGAATAAGACGACCAAATTGAAAGCTTAATTGAGCAAATATATTTCCTATGTTCAAGTAGGAGAAAAATGAAAGGATAAATTGGGGAAGTAATTCTTTCATCTTCGAAGAAAATACTGAGGATTTTCCTGTCTGGTTGATTGCGATGATTTATTGAATGCTGAACGGTGCTGGAGTTACTTGTAAGGCAACCCTGCTTCTCTGTGATCTTAGGTGCTAAGGATACAAGTATATAAGTTGGTTTTGGTTTAGTTGTGGTTGAACACACGTTTCTAGGTAATATTTAAACTCAAGTTTATGAACAAATTGATATTTCTGTGCCTTGTTCAGAAAGTTGTTACGTGGGCAGCTTAATTTTTTCTCAGTAGTGGAGGCCTGCATGGATACTTTTCCTGATCCATTCCTCTCTCATCTTTTTAGCATAGCTTAATGCACACTGAAGATGATCAGCTGGGAAACATGAGTTTAACACAACTGCGACCATTCTAAATTCTTCTGAGTCACTTTGAAAAGCCCAGAGCTGGTGGGAGGAGGAGGGAAAGTTGGAGAAACAACACTTTGTACTACCCAAATTGAGCAATAATTTATTGCTGCATGTGGTTTCTGAGAAATCCAAAATTGTTGGTCTCCAGAAGATGAAACTTTAATTATACCCTCTGAAATGTTGCTTGCCCTCATTTACTTTCTCAAAATTCTGGTCAAGGTTTTCTGTCCAGTTTTATTCCGACTTTTGAACTCCTTTCACAAATGTGAGTAGACTTTTATATTAAATGTCTTACAGAATTGGTGTCAGTTCAGATTTGCAGGAGGAGACTAATTGGCGCACAGAGTAAATCTTGACACTGGCAGCTGATGACCAGTGGGGAAAAAGGGCATTTTAAACTTAAAATACACTCATCAGAAGAATCTTGTAGTAGAAATTATTAGGTGCAAGTGTAAAAACCCCACTTACAGACATGAGGTTCAGTGTTGATTGCTCTACTGCATGCAGTGATGTTTTTGCTTCTCTTTCAATTGTTTTAATCCAGTAGTCGCTGCGGTCTGTGCAACTCTGTTCTTGCTGACAACACCAGGTAGGCATGTTTATTATGGTGGGGTGTTTTAAAAGCTTTAATGGCAAGAAGAGTTCATTCACCTATTTGTAACTCATGGCATTCAGGGTGTGGGTGAAGGCTGAAAAAGGACTCTGTCTCAGAGGTATGCAAGAACTACAATTTCTCTGGTTCAGCTCATGGAAGAAAACAATCTATGGTTAATCATGTTGCCTTCCTCCTCCTCATTATGGTGCCAAGAGTAGGAAGGATAATAGAGAAGGATGTGTGCCAGAGATGAGATGAGTATCAAAGATAGATCCAAGGGAACTCAACTTACTGGTTTGAGAATCCTGAAACCAATTACCATGCCTGGGCTGGTACTAAAGAATGAGGAACTGGGGATACCTCTCTCCTTAGTGGTGTTAACTTCATAATTGTCAAATTGATACCTGAGTGTAATCCAGAGTGTCTGTCACTCGGTCATCTGCATGCCCTGTTTCTTGGGCTGAAAACAAGCAGCTCAGCTTGGGACAGTCACGGGGCAGGGACTGGAGAGAAGTGAGTGATACCACTCAGCAGCAGGCAGTATTACCCTCGGTGAGTTATACAAGCTTCCTACCTAATCTGTTAAACTCTGTTACCATTCCAAACAGTAAAGTATGCACTATAAACCTTTACCTATTAAACTCCCCTGAGCAAGGCAGGGCACTGTTCTGCCTGCTAATAGTACTAATAGCAGGAAATGAATGACTTAATTTCCCTCTCTTCCCCTGACAAATTGCTCTTCTAAAGTGAGCTGGGACATTGAGTTTGAATGCAAAAAACCCTTGCTAGTATTTCAGTCATGGTGGTTTTTGTGGGTTTTCTTTTTTTCCTCCCCCCCCCCTCTTTTTTTTTGGTTTTGTTTTTAAAACTTTTAAATAAGTCTTCCCAATACTACAAATAGTTGAATACACTGTGCTGACTCCTCTTTAACTTGGTAAAATGCTTGTGCTTGGTCGCATGCTCTCTTTGTTCCTTTTTATTTTATGGCAAGAATAACCATAATCTTAAAAGCTAAATGTTCTAATTATTGAGGTAATAAATAGTTAAAGTAGTTGTAGCCCAATGATGCAAGCCATTGTACCATCTCCTACAGGTGTTTTCTCATAAAGGGCAGATGGCTGATATGTTACTGACTCCTCAGGGACAGCAGATTAGGAGAAGGCAGATATATTTACTGCTTCTAGAAAATAAATTTAACTCCATGTAATTTCATTCTTTTAGAGGTTTCTCCTTGTTTCTGTCCTTGACAGAAAGGTTTGTGTAACCTTTATTAAAAGCAAAATTAAAAAGAAAAAATACAGAATTTTGGTCTTGCTGTTTAAGTTACAAGCCTTTAGGAATTGTTTATGTGGGCATGCATGTATAAATTATAATGGTTTGTATATAGAATTTGTAGAATAAGTACCATATCTAAGCAATCAAAAATCATGTGGGGGGCCTCAACTAATAAACTGGTTTATTAATAAAATGAGAAGAGTGTTTGTTTTTCTACATGATACACTTGAGCATTGTTTTAGGACTGAAATAGAAGGGGCCGCTGGGTGACTGAATCCATCTTTTGCAGTGTCAGACTGCTACGCAGCAGAGTATTTCCTAAACTGTTTGTATTCCTCTCCAAATTCCCATTGCAGTGGTGCTTGTGTTACTAGGTCAGCTTTGTCTTTTAATAGCCTTGTGTATATTCTAGTTAACTTTATTTCTAGAGAGCTGCAATTGCCTGTGACCTCTTCTGTGTTTTACCATAGCCAGCATTTTGGGAATACTCCCTTGCAGAACAGACTCTTTTCTGCAGCTCTCCTGGTTCTGAATTAATCTGTAGGAAATTACTACATGGGATCTCAAGAGCAATTTGTCGAAAGGCTCAAATAGTTTTGCTGTTATCATAGTATTTACTTCTCTCATGGCTACATTATGGGCTCTCAAAACTATCATGTTATAGTAAGCAAGTATTTTTTTATTAGTTCATAAATGCTTTTGCACCATGTATGACTGATTGGTTTTAAAAATGTTTTCATTTGTCATAGGCATAATTTGGAAAAAAGTTTAATAATGAAAAGATTACAGTAATACCTTTCTGTATTACTTTGCTTTTTTCCCTTTTAACTAAGTATTTGGATTTTGTGTTTCTTTATAACTTGTTATGTTCTCCATATTTACAAGTGTTCTATGTGGCACTACAGTGGTAGTGGTGTTCTGTGTGGTGTTCGTCAGAACCGTCTGTCTTTCTGGATCCTGTCTAAGAAAGCAACAAAAAACCATTACCAAGTGTAACTAAAAATGTGGGTTTGGGTATACTGTTGTCTATGTGTCGTAATGACTTTTATTTTTCCCTGTGACCTCTACGTTTGGTCAAAACCTCTATGTTCTTGGATATGATAAGAGTAGTTGACAAGACCGTTTTCTTATGAGCCATGTTTCAATGAAGCTACTTGCTGCAGGTGCTCTGTGCCCTGTGTGTATGTGCCCATCTCTTGACAGACCTACTGGGAGCCCGAGCATGGGTCAACTTGGGCTTGATCAACCCCTCAGATTTAGAACATCAACCTTTGTCCTTTGTGTCTTTTGCTTGTATTTTGCATGGGCTAGTTTACACTTCTGTATCCTTTTTTTTTGGGGGGTCTCTAAATGACTGTTGTTTTGCCTCTCATATCATCCAGTGTTGTGTTTTGTTCACGGCAATTAGTAAAGATATAAAGAAGATGATACCTAATCTCCCATTACACATTTGGAACAGCCCTGTCACACCCTCAGCAAATGTGCAGAGGACATCAGGCTGAGTGGTGCAGTTGACACACCTGAGGGATGGGATGGCATCCAGAGGGACCTGGACAAGCTCGAGAAGTGGGGCCATGGGAGCATTGTGAGGTGTAACAGGACCAAGGTGTTGCACCTGGGGAAACTCGCAGTATCAACCCAGGCTGGGGATGAGCAGATCCAGAGCAGCCCTGCCGGGAAAGACTTGGGGGTGCTGCTGGGTGAGAGGCTGGACATGACCCAGCCATGGGCACTCACAGCCCAGAGAGCCAAAGGGCTGCGTCCAAAGCAGCCTGGGCAGCAGGGTAAAGGAAGGGATTCTGCTCTTCTGCTCTGCTCTGCTGAGACCCCACCTGCAGTGCTGCATCCAGCTCTGGGGTACCCAGCACAGGAAGGATATCCAGCTGTTGGAGCTGGACCACCAGTCCCAGAAGGGACCACCAAGTTGATCAGAGGGATGGAGCACCTCTTCTATGAGGAAGAGCACTGAGAAAATTGAGAGTGTTCAGCTTGAAAAAGAGAAGGCTTCAGAGTGACTTAATTGCAGCCTTCCAATACTTGAAGGGAGCCTACAAAAAAGATGGAGAGTACTTACAAGAGCATGTAGTGACAAGATAAGGGGGAATGACTTCAAACTGAGAGTAGGTTTAGATTAGATATTAGGAAAAAATACTTTACTGTGGGGGTGCTGAGGCACTGAGACAGGTTCCCAGCGAAGTAGTGGATGTCCCGTCCCTGGAAGTATTCAAGGCCAGGCTGGATGGAGCCGGTCTAGCTGGTCCCTGTCCACGGCAGAGGGGTTGGAACTAGATGTTAAGGTCCCTTTTATCTGCAAACCATTCTATGATTCTGTGATTCTTTCTTTGCTCTCTACTAAGGTGCTTGAAGAAGCTTTGGATGTTTAGTTTGCTTTGCAATTTTCAGCTCTATTTGATTTATGATGATACTACTTTCTGTCACATCCAGGTGACAAACTGTGGCTGCTGTTAAGAAGCTGCTTAGGCAAAGAAAGAGAGGAGATTAGTTCTGGGGAGTGTGGGAAGGTAGTAAAGGCACATTTTTCAAAAACACCTGTCAAGATTTGTTGTCACTCTTTTAAGACATCAGTATAACAGAATGAGTTCTGAAACTGCACTGGTAGTGTCTGAGCACTGAAACATCTGCAAATGGATGTGAACATGCTGTGTGAAAGGAAAGAGATTTTGCCAAAATAGGGATGTGAAAGCCATGTGTCTCATTTTGTTCTTGATCTCCAATAAACTCCTTCCTTTCTTCTGAGGGATAAATAAATGATCAAATTGCATCTGTGTATGCCTTGGGTGATAGTAGATGTAATTTTTGAGAAGGCTGCATTGATAGTATCAGTGTTTTTTTCAAAACTATTGTTATCTAGAACATATAGGCAAACTGTCATATAGCAAAGGCTGTAGGGTAAGTATTGGTGATGTCAGATAAGGAGAAAAGAGTAGACTTGTTCACACAAATACTCAATTTTGTATAAAATGACTTACTTACTTTTTGCCCAGTTCATCTGGTAATTGTAAAAAGAACAACAATGTAAGAGTTGCTTGTTAAAATTATGGTTATTCTTAAAGAAATTGAAGAATGTTCAAGCACTTCATATTGAAGATAATGAACCTAATCTCATTTAATAAAATGAATGCAATGTATCTGTAATTCTTAGTGTTCTAGGTTGAGTGCAAAATCTTGAATTAGTTGAGCAAGATTTCCTTTTTATGGAGGATGTTAAACACCTTTGTCAAACCACTTCTGAGAGTGTGCTCCTGCAAAATAACACTAAATTAAAATTCCAGCATTTTTCACTTGCAAGTCTGTGTTCCAGAAGATGAGTGGGAAAATTTAAATTTGAAGGTCTACAAAAGTCCATTCAGGAGATAGTGCCTTTTCTGCTCAAAAAAAAAAAAAAAAAAAAAGAGAGAGAGAGAGAAAAGAAAAAAGTATTTTCATAGACAAGGAAAGAAAGAGGCATTTTTTTGTTCTCATTCTGGAATAGCAAGTTTTCATTTTCATCCTAAGAGATAATAACTATTAAGTGTGCAGCTATTGTAAACTGTACAGAAAATATAGAAATTGCAAATGCTTTTATTCACTGACCACAAATCCAGTGAAAGGTTATAGGGCTAGTAATCATCTGTATATTCTCTGCACCATTTCAGCATTCAAATCTCAGATACAAGTACGAAGTAAATTTGACTGTAAATGTTGGTGCTATTTGTAAGACAATGCAGTAGTATGTGACTTTTTCCAAAGCAGAAACAATAAAAATATATAAATGTAAAAGGCTACATAAACGTTTTTGTAGCAAGTCCTTGGGGGCTGGGAGCCGTGCAGAGGAGGAAGGAAAGCTCCTTTAATTTGCTGTGATACCCTTGGGAAATAAAGTAGGGAGAACAGTATAGTTCACGATCTTTCATAACCCTGTCTTTGCTGTGGCGGAAGTGCTCGGATGGGCTGTGCTGCTGTAGCTGTTCTTCTGCAGAGTTTGTTTTGCTGGGAAGGAGGTGATATTTCCTTGTGCAGTAAGGAAGGTGCTTCCTTTTACCCCCGTGCCTTTGTGTTTGTGCTGCAGCTGACTCGCTCCAATTATGCTCTCTATTGTAAGTGGCTATTACAGCGCTGCTTTCTTTTGCCAGTACCTCATACATAACAAAGCAACCTCCCTGTACACGATACATGGCTTTGCCTATTTTATGCTTATAGTGGTTGGAGTAGGGAAAAAAAACCAAACTGGAGGAGGAGGAGGAGGAGGAGGAGTTGCTTCGGAACACAAGAAATACCTGCATTAAAATTTGTCCAGAAGTCACCTGGCAGCTATACATTTGGACAGCCTGAAATATTTCTTTCTAATGAGAATGTTGCATGGCCTTGTTACAGGAAGCAGTGGTACAAAAGACCTTCTAGATACTCAGTTCAGTCATGTGGTGTATGGTTCCTGATTCAGATTATAAATTTAGTGCTGCAATAGCTTCTCTGGTAGTCACATAAAGTAGACCCACTATACTATTGCTGTGCCTTGAGCATATGCTAAAGCAATAATATTTTTTTTCCTTTGGTCTAATACAACTTCGGTCAACTTGATCTGAAACCAGAAAAATACCTCTCTGTTGTTTTATGGTGGATGACCATCAGCTTGTAGTGTTCTTTGTTTACTGTAGCATCTTTTTTTAACTGGTGAAACGTGTGTGATGGGCAGTTGGGAAAACAAGCAAACAACATTATTAAAGAATGCACTTTTGAAACCTTGTCTAGGGCTTTTTCCAAAAATAAAAATACTTTTTTTTTTTTTTTAGGAAAAAAAGATAAGTGGCAAATAAGTACTAGATTAAGATAACTTTCTGATGCAAAGACTCTTACTACATTGTTGTAAAAGATAATGTTTGGCTACAAGCTGTCTAGCTGATGAATTTGTATAGCTACTGTATACTACTGATATATCTACAAGCTGTGAAAGTAATTGAAATCCTTTAATTGATACTACAATGTTATTTTTTTTCAAGAAGAATTGGAAAAATATACTCCTTTCTGAAAAATTATTTGAGAACTTAAATAATTATGTGTTGTATGATGTGCATATGGCATGCCCTCTTAGAAGCCAGTGAGTGACTTAGCCTGTTTTCAAATGGGCTTTTTTTTATGATGGTTCCAGATGTTTGTAGATTGTGTAATTCAGCCCAAAAAAGGATTTTTCAAAGGGTTTTAGCTGTGAGTAAAAGGGCAGTAGATCATCAGTAATCTGTGGCTGTGTGAATTGGTGCAGGGTTTAATTTTGAATCTAGGCTTGTTCCTCTGTTTGAACTTTAGTCGGAGAGATGAGTATGTGTGCAGGCAGCATAACTTACTGTTAACAGCCTTTAATGCTTTTCTTTAATAAAAACAAGCAAGTCAGTTATCTGAAGAATAGTGTAAAGCACTTGGTGAATACCGAGTGTCACTTTGTTACTGTTGATGGGAGTCACATTCTTCTGCTAAACACAGAGTCACTAATTGATGCTGGAAGCTTCTGGCACTATTGGGTGTAAAAATAGGGGTTTCCTGCTAGCAAGCACAAAAGAGAAAGTTTCCGCCAACATATAACGCATGTAAACTTTAGAGATTCAAAAGCAAGATAGAATTGTGTTCAGAGCTGTTGTTCCTATATTTATAATGAAGTCACTAAATTATGAGCACGTTCTGGGTCTGTTGGGTTGTGCTTTTTACTCAGTCAGAATTGCTTACAGTTTTCATTCTGACTGCAACGCTTGTTTCTGCCTCAAGTGCTTCTGAAAATTCTTCTCCCTACCCCCATTTTTAGTTGATTTTTTTTCTTTCTTTCTGCCCCCATCATGTTTCTGGGGGCATGCCAACCTTTCAAATCCATGAAGACGACTGAAAACTTACTTCAAATTTGCTGCAGTGATATGAAGCCTAGTACAGAAAAACCACAAAAGGTTGTATATGGCTTGTCAGGAACATCTGTTTATCTGTCTTCCTTATATACGTAGAGAAAGATGTATCATATGGATCTTAAATTTAGGCTGTGTGGGACAGGTACAATATCTTTCAGCTCAGGTGTCCCTGAATTTGGAGCCACCTTGGAATTTAATTGCCTGCCTGGCTGACTGTGTGTTCTACATGCATCATGAAAGATGGAAACATTTTTGTCTGAGGGTTGAGGTTTCTCTGTAGGTTTGGGGTGCACCCCTGCTGTAGAACCCTGGCTGGTAGGAGCTGCTGGGAAGAGGGAGCTAGAAGACATTTTGGCGAGGTGAACGAGTTTTTTAAGGAGTGTTGCTAGTCTTCCGAAGCAGAACTGTCTTCTGTCACCAACAGCTTCAGGGTAACACATGGAGCAGCCAAATCCCAGCGGTGGGTGTACTGTGTAGCCAGTGCAGTACTGTTACCTTAATACACTTTCTCAAGAAAAAAATTATATTTTTATAAACTAAAGGCACTGATGAAGTATCTAAGTATTTCTAATGTAGTTTAATTTACAGTAGTGCTAATTTGGATTAGTGGGTGGGACGTCAATGTAATTGGTGTCATCACAAGAAAAAGGTACCTCAGAGAGGAAATCTTTGACAATGGGTCAGTGAAGTTTAATTATCTGATTAGAGTAGGAAGTGGCTTTCTCCTTTTTCCCCTTCTTTCTTTGTGAATCCTCTACTACTCATGACCCTGGGCTCCGTCCTTGTCTCCTTGAGATGCCATTTCACAAACCGGTACTGAAGGCACTTGGATTTCCTTGCGCTTCCCTACTCTTCTCTCCCTTGTTCTTTTCGTCACTCAGGAGTGAGCTTAAAGTACTGGCTACCTGCAGATTGGATTGGACTGCGATAGATGTGGAACCCATCCTAAACTCATGTTCCTAATAAATTGTTCCTAAACTGCCATCCCAGCTGATGGGTAATACAGGCTTTTACACTGTGCTTCTTCTGTGTCCTCCTTGAAGATCTGAGGTACGACTAAAATACAAGTCAATATGTACAGATAGGCCTTCCAACTACAAAAATCATAATAAAAGCTCAGATTTACATTTTCCCACAGGTGTTTTTAAAGTATCACTGGATGTACAGTATATGACAGCTCTGTAATCTCATAAATTATTATTGAAATACAAAGCTAGTTCCACTGTTCAGTGGTTTCTGTCATTACTGTTCAGGTTTGTCTTATGTCAAGAACCTGGAGAATATGAGAAGTGACTTGTATAAACTATTGCATTTCTCTTCTGTTCACCTTTTGGTCCTTTTTTTTTTTTTTTTAAAGATAGTGGTCCTGTCAATTCAAAGAAAGGAAAAAATACACCTTGACCCTTACTTCTAATCTTCTCATGTAACCGATGGGCTGCTGAAACAATAGCAGTCACATCTGATACAACAACATCTTATTTATAGATGGAAGCAGCTGCATCCTCTGTGTGCACGCAAGAAGACCTATTGTTTTCGAGTCTCCTGGTTAATGTGACTGTGGGAAAATGAAGGCCTACTGTAAAAGCACTATTAAAGATAATTATTTAACACAAAAAGGAATGGAAGATGTGGCTGATGCAACTTGCTCTTGAGTTAGGTGTAAATGAATAAGTTATCAGTGCTGACAGTGTAAGCTATAGGATAGCCTAGAGTTTACTCATGGATTCTTACATCATATTTAGCATTTGGCTCATTAAAAACACCAATTTCCACAGGCCTGCAATTTCTGATGACTGAGGCCTGAACATTGAGTAAGTTCAGTTTGTAGGGAAAAATCCCTGCCCTGTTACACTCCTTTGCCACCACTGAACCTGTTCTTCCTTCCCCACTGCCCCAGGTGGGTTATGTGCCAGCGGTGCCCTGGTGTGTGGTCAGCAGGTACCTCTGTACAGTCCTCACCGGGTCATTGGGGCAGGCAGTTGCCAAGACCACAGTGGGGAGTGGGTGGCACTGTCTGGTGGTACAGTTTTCACCTAGGAAATGCTGGCTGACCTCTGAATCTGTAGCATGGAATTTGGGAGCTGTAATAGGTTGTTAATCCCTCTGTTGTCATCCTCCTTTTCCCCCTCTGTTGGATGCCCTAGATGGAAGGAATGATTTCCGTCTTCATGGGAGAGCTCTCACAGGGTGAGGAGAGTGTCTGAGCTTCATTGTAGGTCCCTGGAAGTCTGTGGATGAGCAGCCAGGACGTCTTTTTCTGTCCCATTTCAGTCAGGTGTCCAGTGGTGTCAGTTCAAAGACCGAACTGTGGAGCACAGAACGCAGCTCAGTGCAGCGTGTTCTCCCCTCGCGCAGCACGAGCTCTTAGGAGCTGTAAGGTGTTTCCCATATAGTTCATGCTGTGCAAATTAAAAAAATTTAAATTGGTAAATGTAACTATAGGATGATAGGGGCATTAGCATTTATTATGGAGCAAGCATTTATTTCTTTAGTGCAAACTCAAGTGACAACAGTGCTAGGTTGGTTTAAGGTTTGTTTTGTGAAATATTCTTTTTTTAAAGGACATACCTTTGAAATCTGTGCAAGTGGAAGTCTCTGACTAAATAATTGTGTGGAAACATCAACCAGCATACAGGAATTCTGGTGTCTTCTGTAGCATACATGTAGCTTACAACCAGTTTGTCTTTTGAAAGCCATCTGTCCTGGTGTAAGCAATAAAATTTGCTGAATTCTTTGGTAAGATGACTGAATGTTTTTAAACAGTCTACAAGAAAAACAACAAACACTCCAATAGCCTTGAAATTTCAAGTTTGAATTGTCTTGTTGCAGGTTCTGGGTTACTGAATTTCACTGTACCACCTTTCATTGAACTGGGATTTGAAAGACTGAAGTTTTAGACCTATTTTTCCCTATTATCAATTAAATGTTGGCTTTAGTTTACTGATTGGTTATGCTGTTCAGTACTGATGGTTATGCTGTTCCAACATAGAGGATTTTTGTTATGGAGAGGAGAGTGGAAGTTGAGTAAGGCTTTTTTTTTTTTTTTTTAACCTTTGGCATCCATTCTTGTACTTTAAAGGTAATTAAAAAGAAAGGACTTATTTTACTGGTCAGCTTGTTACTTGGCTTACATTGTAATGTGTTTATAGTAATTTTGGGTCTTGATTTAATTAATCTAGGGACTTTTGTTTGTTAAATTAGACTTTTTAAATGGAAGTCATCAAGGCAGTATCTTTTTCTTCTGGAACATAGTTTTAGTTTTATAAGAAGTCATTATTGGGGAGATGTTTTGCAGTGTTTAGGTCTCTTGACCCTTATCTTGTTGAAAATCTAGCTTCAGTAATCTTAGTATTAGACTGCTTTGTTCCACGGATTCTTTGGTAAATAGATTAATCTCTGGGTCTTGTGACTATTAATCTTGCTCTGCTGCTTAGGTTTGTTGAGGGATTTCCAGTAATTAGGACATCTTTGTGCTTGGTCTCAAAACAGTTACTGTTTTTTTTCAGGTGTTGTAATGGTGAAGTCGGAAACAACCAGAGGTATTATTTGGTTACTTTTGCTTTTCATGTTGCATAAAAAGCTTATAAATATCTAAGTAGTTTTTTCAAGATACTGACCTGAGGCAGAACCTTCTAAAACCGTATTAACTGCAGGATTCGGTCTTGAAATGTTCACGTAGGAGACATTAAAGAAAAAAATACAGACTTCTTTTAAAAAGTGCAGGCACTTCATTGCATCTTCTGACACTTCACTGTGGTTGCTTGTAAACTGTGAGCTACAGCGAGGCTAAATCAAAAACTTAATTAAAGTCAAAATGTATTTCTACAGTAACGTGATTCTTGTTGAACGGTGCCTAGGACTTCAGACAATCACATGGTCTCTTCTTGCTGAAGAGTTTATACTTGTCAAAAGGGCTTTTTTGATTTGCCTCCTCATACCTTTTATTAATACAATGTGCTGGAGGAATGCGTAGACACCAGGGGCAGTGGAATACTTTTTGTGAGGAAATCTTGTGTACGTTTTGTTGCAGGAGTATTTCAGTATATTGCTTCCATTTATTTAATTTTCAATGTTTTACCATTGCTTCAGACTATTTTAGGGTGCTTTTTGGTGTCAAGTGAATAGAGAATAGAAGAAAAGTTTTGTGTGATGCTGCTTGGTCAGGATTATTGTGTTCATTGTGTAAACCGTCTACCCGTAACCCTTTTTCCATACGTGATGCGTGTTGTTGTTTTCAGTAAAGCATGCATTCACCAACAAAGCACTTTCCAGGAGTTAAATTGGATTTATGTGAGCCATCTCAGTGTTGGGAGGGAATTCTGAGACTTTCCTCTGCTGGCTTGAGGTCAGAAATAAAATTTATTCTTGGTAATAGTTGAATTAAGGATTCGAACAGCAGGCTGTTCAAGTGAATGAAATGCTATTAACCAGAAGGGCAATGAGAGCATTTTTTGTTATTTTAATTTGCTTAAGAGAATGAGATTACAGCCAGAAAATTGTCTTGTCAGACAGCCAGATATTGACTTCCTGGTCTTCCATTGCCAAATGCTCCAGCTTCTTCAGCTCCTCCCTCCCCAAGCCCTCTGCCAGCTCGCCATGAGAGCCAGCAGTGGGAGCTTGGGCTAGTCCTTTCATTGTTTGTTGGGCAGAAGGTTACCTATCAGAGATCTAAGAATTGCTTTTTTTATAAGATCTGAGAATTTGGATAAGCTGTGTTTACTTAAAAACTAGCAAAGCTCCATTTTTCTTGAGGTCACCTTTATTTGTAGCATACAAAAGTAAATTCATAACTTGAAAGCAAGTAGGATGCTCTGATTTGCTAATGTAGAACTCACTTTTAGTTACTGGACTAAGGAAAACTGTATCAAATATTAACTTTAATTTAGAAAGCCTGGAAAAGCTGATCTTCTGTTTCAGGTCATTTGTGTTGGTGTGAAGTACTTTACAGGTTTGGGTTTTATTAATATTTAAAGAGTTATTCTGTGAGTTTAAGGATCTGTGTAAATATTTGTGTTTTCAAGTGTTTGATGTTCTCAGCTTGTGCCTTCCTTGTGATTCTTTGTCCTTAAGGTTGTTGCTTTTGGTTTATTTGAAATTCTTCATTATTTCTCTCTGTTGTAAATCTTCCCTGTTGTCAGATAAGTTTAAAACTAGCTAGTGGACTCATAAGTGACAAAAATGGAGATATCTACAGGATGTGTACAAAAGTCTTCTTTCTTCAGTCAAAAGAATAAGTATATTGTAATAAAAGATGGGATCCTTGATTCACTTTTTTGATATGTACCTTTGAAAGACTTGTTTGTTAGTAACTTTATCTCTTACTACCTCATTTCTCTGAATTATATTCTGACTTTTTCAGATCAGGTTTGCAAGTTTCATCAGTTCCTGTAAAGCTGTTAGCATAGTACTCATTTCTTTTTCTTGACAGCATCTAAAATTAAGCTTAAACTCAGGTTTTCTTTGCTGATGAACCCTTATAATTCTGGTCAGATTTCTTCTGCAAAAATTTTTTTTTCAAGACTTCCTAGGTATAAGTGAATGAAGAAGAGAATTATAAGTAACTTTTGAAAAGCCTCTGAAATCAGTTGTACAGCAACTCTACAAGTTTATTACTGTGACTTGTGCTCTTTTCTTTGGTTACGTCTCTGGATCGGTATTGAATGCAGTATTTGTTTTTATTCCCCTATCCCTCGGGAATTCTAAATCACTTGCAGCAAAAATAAGACCAGTTGGCCTTAGATAAATTCCCAGTTACCAAGTGAGACCATACCAATGCCACAAGGTGATCAGCTATTGCCAAAGCTTCAAAAGGAGAAATGCCTGAGGATCCATTGTACAACAGTGCTGCTCAGAAAGTCCTTTATTCCACTGTTTAAAGCATCAAAATGATGTAGTTAACTCCCCAAACACTTAATATCTTTGAAGTAGCTCCAGAAAACTATTTCCAGAAAGCACAGAACGAAGAAAGCTGTAGGCTTTCTTACAGTAGCCTGAGCCTAGCATTGTCCTGTCACCTCCCTGCACCCTCACAGTTGTGACCATTCCCCCAGATACCAAAGGAGCACCCTGCCCGACACCTCCACCATCCCTCATGATACAGTAAAGGATATCTTGTTGACCCTGAACTGCCTGGAATTACCAGCTGGTTCCCTAAAGGGCAAATGGTCTTTTCATATACTTCTGTGGCTAACTGTGCTCCATGTGTGCCCTGTGTGTGACTGTAACCTTAACCTAGTAAATAGCTAACCTCAAATAGCCACCCTCTTACTTCTTACTCAGCTGGTACCTTCTGTAAGCTCACAGTGCAAGTTAATAATTTCAGAGAGTATGTGTTCTTGCATTAAGGCTTGAGCTTAGAGTCTTGTCACGTGCCGTGGGAAAGAAAATCAGAATATCCTTGGAAGGAAACTGCTCTGTAATTTAAGGTTAGAAATCTGTGACTTCTTCATATACTAAAATAAAAATGTAGTATTTCAATGATTAACCCCCTCCCCAAAAACCCCCCCAAAACACAAACCAAGATATTTGCTCTTCTTGACTTATAAATTAACTCTTAAGTCTTAAAAAAACAAAACAAGATAAAAAGAAGCAGAAAGGGAAGTGCAAGTCAATGGTAAAAAAAGTGCGGACCTTGACCCCTGGGTTAGACAACTGTGCAGAGCCAGCTAAATCACAACTGTAACCCTGGGGAATCTCCTCTGGCAAAACTTGCTGTTGAAACTGGAGGAGCAACTGTCTCTGTCTGTCAGCGTGGTCTTTCATCTGTACAGTACCCACCCGAGCAGAGCTGGCAGAAGAGAGCACATAGTACATGTGCTGCATCATCATAGTACATAGCTTGCAACCGTGAAGCAGTCTTGGGGAGGTTGCAAAAAAGGTCTTCCCAATCCTTCAGGGCAGAATTTTAATTTAGCAGGGCACTCATGAGTGCAGGTTCCCCCAAACTGCATGCAAGGCAGCTTTTGTGCCAGTGCGTACACTAAATGTAAGTGAGCAAATAGTGTTTGGCCAAAGTGGAGTCAAACTGCAGACAGCTTAAATTTGTTATGTGTGACAGTGATCCACAGCCAAATCTTGTTTTATTTTCAGTCCATTCAGATGAGGGAGGATAAATGTAAAGCATAAGCAGTGCAGTCTTGGTGTTCTGCAGTCAAAGTACAGAAGGGAAGGAATCACAGAATATTTTGAGTTGGAAGGGACTCACAAGGATCATCGAGTCCAGCTCTTAAGTGAATGGCCCATATGGGGATCAAACTCATAACCTTGGCATTATTAGCCCCAAGCTCTAACTAGCTGAGCTAATCGAAGCTGCAGGGTCCCCTATTTGAGAACAGACATAAAGTATTTACAAAATTTACAAGAAAATTACTGCATTGCTGGTTGTTTTCATGGACACATACAGCTTATGTGCTTGTTCTAGAGCTCCTGGCTGCTTTTTGTACCTTCATGAGTGCCAAAAAGCTTTAGTTGAAAGTACAGCTGGAAACTCCGTAGAACTTCTACCAGATTTTGCAGGATTTGGCTCACCATTAAATGTGTGGGGTCTTGGAGCTGCTGCTGCTTTCATTCAGACTTTTTCTAATGTCTGAGACTGCCAAGAGAGGTGACAAGTTCTTTCCTCCCCTGGTAGTTTCTTTAGGGTTGTTTTCTCTCTAGCAGCTGCTTTGAGACCTCTAATTCATTTCTATGCTGACCATCAACTCTCTGTCTGCCTGTTGGGGCTAAATGCTGGTATTACTGAAACTATAGAAGGGAACACACTAGAAATAAAATGAATTAATTTCTTAGAATTAAGGATGAGGAAAAAGCAAATGTTAGATGTATTTGCCAGTCTACAAGAATTGATAGTTTTACGAAGGAGCCAAAAACCTCATCTTTTTTTTAAAAAAAGTCAAACTTTTGAAATGGATTAAGAATGCTGGTGAGGGAGGTAAGTTGGAGGGGCTAAGGTGACAAGGTAAAACCTTTGTCAGAAGCCCTCAGCTGTAATGCATGGGTCTTGTATGTAGAAACAATGACTTTATAATCTGAAAACACTTGTTTGTATCATGTTGTGGATGAAAAGTTTGCAGGCTGACTACTGTTTCTTGAACTGGATAATTTGTCTGAGACTGCTGACCACTTGCACATTAAACAGATAAAATCTGTCAGACAAGCCACTCCTTGATGTGTGACACTAAAAATAATAATCACGATCTGTGTTAAATGTAACTGAGACTGTTGTCTTAAAAGGAAAAAGTCATAACTGACAAGCTTCCCTGTCAGTTTACATGTGCTGTGATGATTTTTCAAAGAGAGGTCAGGTCCTGCAGGTTGCTTTAGTTGAGAGGCAGCACTCTGAGGAAAGCTTGGGATGATGCAGGGTTGGTGTGAGTAACTACTGGGCTTTATTTTTGGACCTGGGGCCATTGGACAGGATGCAGAAAGCACCTTGGATTTCCACAGAGCTAGTTTTGATCCAGTTCAGTTGCTCCTGAGCCGACTCCCTGTGGATCTGCCTTCTGCATCTCACTCTCCAGGGTTTCTGTGGCTTATTTCTCCAGCAGAGGAGTGCTGTCTAAATGTAGTGGAGGCTTTTGTGGGTATTGCCTGACTCCTGACTTAATGAGCCCTTCCACGTGGGGTTGGGTAGCAGAAACAGTAATTAGCTCTATTGGTACCTACAGACTGCCATGGAGGCCAGAGCTAATAATACGCCTGCCTGGATGTCGGTTCCTCGTGCTGAACACCATAGGTGTGGTGTCCTTGTGCCTCGCCCTCCCAGCCCTCTGCAGCCCATTTGCCTCAGTCACCACGGCCAGCCTTTGTAGGAGTCCTGTGCTGTTAGTCACACTGTCACTGAGCATCCCTCTTCCTCTTTGCCGGAAGCTCAGAATCGCTGGTGAGCATGGTGCATCCACATATCCCAGCGGATGCTGCTGCAGTAAGGCTCTTGGCTAGCACCTGCCTGGCTCCTGGAGGGGATGGCAGGCTTCTGCGTGGCTCTCCCATTTTTTTTTGTCATCCAGCATCATCATAGGCCATTGTATCTTTAGGAAAGGTTCACTGCTGTTTGAAATCGCGTTTGTCACTCCTATAGTCTTGTGTCAGACTCGGGAGAAAACGTGGAAAGGTGTTTTTTTCTTCCATGTTTTAGGACATTCGAGGGCTGTGCAAGCAGCCAGTTAACCTTGTTCATATTTATTAGTAAAGTCTTAGGAATGCTTAGATACTGATGTGGTGCTCAAACCTGCCTAGAGTTGGGTTCCTAATTGCAAGGGCTTCTTGCCGCTGTGAATGTGGTGTTCTGATGGCAGAGATTGCACCTATTGTCCATCTGAATGCTTTTGGGAGGGGTGTGATATTTCGCTGCCATGCCTTACCTGAGCTCTGTTCGGTGTTGTTTCTAATGCTAAAAGCCGGTCGTCAGACTCAGGAGATAAGCAGTAATCTCTGATGAGGAATGTGCATGCCTTTAATGTCTGATTTTCGAGACAACAAATGATTTTAAGCTGCTATGAAGGTATGCACTTGGTTTAAGAACAAAGGTCCTTTGCTCAGGAGGTGATAAGCAGTATGTTGATAAGATTTGGTAAATCCATGGCTGTCATATGCTCAGTCTAAATTAGTTTGCAAATCAACCGGTAAGTTTTTAAACCAATATCAAGAATTGGTTTAAAAGTTTATGAAAAATGATGCTTAAGAACTAGGCCAAAATGCTCTGTTATGAAACGACGGGTGTGTATTTTATTATACAAGAGGAATTCAGTGTTATATCTCTAACACGTGTTTAGCTTGCACTGAGCAAAGCATGTGACATATGGTCCTGCTCTGGAAAGACTATGGAAAAACCTCTTTCCCTTTAATATGGGTTGGATTAAGATTCTGAGAGGCTGCCTGCTGTTGCCCTGTGCAGAGGGTTTTCATGTGTTTGGTGTGTTTGGTTTCTCAATCCCACACTTGCTGTTGGTCCTTTGGAGGCTGCACCACCTGCTGACTTGTAAATGTCCGTCTTTGTTGGGGCTGGTGGGGGAGAGAAACGAGTATGACAAATGGAGGAACGTTTTTGAACTTGGGTAAATAAATAAAAATCAGCTGTGACTTGACAGCCACATACCTCACTAGCAATTCATAGAAATTAAACTCTAGTTCAGGAGATGGTTTGTGGGCCAGCCTAGAGCAGTTACTGCTACTGCGATGCCTTGCGTTCTTAACTAGGAAGTCCTGGGTCACAAAAAAATAACTGGCAATATCTCTGTCTCTTTATGGTTGTTGGTAGAGTTATTGAAAAACAAATACAGAGCCAGCCAAACCAGGGAACAGAGTAAGTGGCAGAACAGCTTAATTCACAGCTTCCAGCCTTTTCAGAATCGTGTGTGTGTGTGTGATAGTGAGTGAAAATCATGTGTGTATGACCAACTCTGTAGTCTGTGGTGCAAATGCAGTGTTTTAAGGCATCCAGCTGGCTATTTGACAAACAGTATAGGTGTTAGGTCTTGGTGTTGAGCTGTCTGATGCATGGAAGTGGATTTGGATCTGATGGATGCCTTCAGTAGGTGTGATGAGATGAGAAGGATTTCAGAGAGCTGAGAAAGAGCTATCTAGAGCTGCTAATGGGGGATATTTGAGAAGGGTGGTTCCAGATTCTCTCCTACGGTTTAGCAGTGCAGCCAAACCAGCTGAATGGTTTGTTCCCTCCAGAAGGGATATTTAGGGGCTGGCAGAGAGAAGTTTCACTGTGTGAATTCTCTTGCATTCTTTAAACTTCTGTGCTGCTCCTGATGGTTTTGCCTCGTGGGTGCTGAAGTCAGATCAGGGCAGTGTCCCCAGTAAGCCCATGTGAGATATGGAAACTGATTCAGCCCCGAGTAATACTTAAAAAAACAAACCCAAAACTTACATCCCTCTCAGAATTCTACCATTGCTTATAGGAAGTAAAAAAACCCAAAACAACAACAAAAAAAAACCCCTCAAAAAACAACCCTAAAAGATAATATTTTGAAGTTATTAAATTATAAAATTTCTGTTTTAGGAAATACCTGAGCTAAGAAATAAACTCAGACTTGATGATTATTCCGTGAAAAGTACTTTAGTACTTTGGTTTTCTGTTTGCCTCCTTTACACAGAGGAGTAATGCCAGCTGTGGAAGGATATGACCACCAGTAGCTTTTGAGATTAATTTTTGGGTGAGGAATGATTTGACATGCAAATATGTACTTTAGTATGATCATTTGCCTGATAGCCTGGGATTGAATTTCATGTGACCTACTGTTGATGCTTCAAGTAAGATTTATATCTCTTGGAAGCAGTGCTCTGAAATGTGCTTGAAATTAATATGCTAAAAAAAAAAAAGAACGTGACTCTTGGCTATCTTGTGTGTTTAACTTCTGGGAAAATTCTATCTGTCTAAACGAATCTTGATGCTTTTTTTAAAATCATGAGTATAAGGGATGTACATTGGGATATAAACTTTTGAAATTAGTTGCGGTACAATATTTTCTCTCTCTTCCTTATGATTTTATTGTATCTGCTTTTTTTTTTAAAATTCATTTAGAAACTGAGCAACATTATTTCCCATAAAAAAACTCCCAAACTCTCAAAAGCAAAAAGAAATAGTGTAGTTTTACTTCAGCAAATATCCTCTGTTGCCTTTGTGGTTGGAAAGGGGAACTTTATTTTTGTTTTGTTTGTTTTGTGTTTTTGCTTTGGTTGGTTGTAAGCCAGCAATATAAAATGATTGTAAGCCAGCCACAGAAAACAAGTCACTGTATTTTCTGTTGATTATAGTACTACTGAGATATTTTTGTAGTAAGTTCTGGCAGAGCATAGTTCTCAACGCGTGCGGGTTCCTTTTGTTTCTGGATGTGAGTTGTCATGGTAATAAGCCAGGAGCTGCAGCCTGAAGCTCCTCATTGCTTAAGCCCAGCTCAGTGGTTTGTGACAAGTAACCTCTGGAGGAGTGGTCAGGGTCTCCCCTGGCATCACGGGCTTCTAGAAAACTCCAGTTTACAAAGTGGAGGTGGCCCTGATGGTGTGGGTGGTTCTAAAATGAGTGTATTGCTGGCTGGGTTGGGATTGAATGTTCCTGGGCACTGATTTTTTCTTGACCGGAGGGTGGAGCTTGTGTTTCAGGGTAGTTTTAGGGTTTCTTTGGTTTGGGTTGGCAAGGGAAAGAATGCATGAACCAGAGGGTGGAGTGTGATGACATTCAGCACTTGGGACAGTGCTGAAATCCCCATTTCATTGCTGGGCTGCTCCTTCCCAGCAGTACAAGGAAGTTTGTTCCAAGGTCTTGTTTTAAAAGCAAGTTGAAATGCGGTTGTGTCTGAGAAGCTGGATAAATGTGAGCAGTCTGGAGTGTTACAGCTTCAGATGCAGACAGATGATCGCAGGTGATTGTGTGGAGGTGACTTACTGGGTTACCCCTTCATCAGGTCAGGCAAATTTCTGCCTTATCCTGGTACTGAATGTACAGTTTGTTCACAATGGAAATTTTAAACTGCTCACAGGAGCGATTAGCACATATCAGCTGGTGAATGGCACCTCTTCTGTGTCACTGTGACTTTTTTGCTCATGATTTGTAGTACCTGCCCCATTTAACACATCTGGTCCACCATGTGTTCATCCACCATGAATACCAGTATGCTGCAGACTGTACATTGTTGGATTTTTCTAATGATCCCAACACTTCCAATGATGCATTTGAAGAAGGAATACTGTGTAGCTGTGGCTATGATGTTGAAGTACCAGGACCTAGGCCTTACAGAAACTTAATTTTTTTTTCAGAAAACAGATTGCCCTTGCCCACTATAAGGGAGATTGTGTGAAGGTTTCTTCTAGGTCAAGTTTGTAGTGATGTGCCTCCTTCATGGCAAGTTGTTTGACTGGCTTAGTTATTCCTAGGTTGTGTGAACTGTAGTCATTGTGCATAAACTGGTATCATGGATATTAACCTGCTTGCTTTGAAACCTGTAGACTAATTAAGCACTCTTAAAAAAACCCCCAAACTCACCACTAAAAGTATGTGAGAACTGTCATATCTTAATCTTGCTCTCACAGCTCTTGGGGACTCCTCTAAGCACAGCTAACTACTAACCCTACTTTTGGAGGGCAGCCTTACCTGATACACCATGGTTTTCTTTTCCTGGCCACCTTGGTTATTCTTCCTGATGTTGGTCTCTAGGCTGATGTCCTTTAAAGTGCTTCTGCCATCACAGCTCGGAGCCAACTAGGAGTTACTTTTTGACTGTTAACTCCAGGACATTTGTGTATTACTTCATTTTTCCCTGTTTTGTTCCTGATTTTTTAAAAAAAGAAATATTTTTTTAATTGAAAGCTGCCAATCATTATAGTACTCTACATATGAATAAACTTATGTAGAATTGATCTCTGCTACAAGTAGTTGTTTAAAAATAAGTACCACCATGTTTAGTAGCTGATCTATTTGTTAGTGCAAGATTGGTTTTTGTTTAATAAGATACTAGGTGTTATTTCATATAGCTAGTAAAAAATGTGGGACAAATAACCATATCTCAAAACAACTTGTGACTCTCCTTAGCATTAAAAAAAGACCCTGTGCAACAAGATATGTGAATATTTGTGCAATGAATGTGAAAATGGATTTAACAGCTTTAATAAAAACCTCCGACTATTGGTAATAAATATTGAAAAGATGCAGAAAGACAACTACATGTATTTTTAATAGTGAATAACTGAAGGGCCTTTTATAATTATGGACTACGCTGTCAGTAGGAAAGATCATCTGTGGTGGAACTGTTTTGCTTGTATGTGGACATGCGATCAACCTTTGGATTTCTGACTACAGAACTTGGGCTTTTGTGTTAAGCATTTAATTATCTGACTTCTGAGAGTCCAGAAAGCAGAAACGAAATGCACTGCACTACCCTGTAATTTCCTCTGCTCATTAGTTTGCTCGTGGACTTCTATGGCATGGCAGGCTTTAATTTCCCGTCTACCCTTTCCATGTTCACCCCCCCATCTTATGGGATGATTATAATAATGAATGTCTTAATTTTTTTTTCTTTCTTCTGCTGAAAGCTTTATGACCAGCATGATATGTTGAATCAATTGGACTACTCTTGAGACAGTGTTAAAAGTCTGTTAGTGTGGGTGGGTCATTGAACCTTCCAATTCATTTTTGTACCCTTCCAATTAGAAAAAAAATATTCTAAAATGCAAAAATGAGCATGTAATGAAATTGTCTTTTGAGGGAAGCTCTTTAGAAAGAAAATAATTCACAAAAGAAATCAAGTATCTTTGAAAGACAGGAAAGCTGATTTCAGCGCCCCGCTGAAGCATCATATTTCTTTGCAGTTATTTTACGGTGATCTGATGGTGTTTCTCCAGCATCTGACATTGAAGCAGTAATTCAATTAAGTCTTTGGAAAAGCATGGTTCTATTCTGGGACTACTCCCAGGAAAATGGGATTTCTCCTTTTTCTTTATGGGATTTTGGAGCTGCTCCTGATTAGCTTCATGCATGGGTGCTTCAGTTCCAGATTAAAATCACCTGTTCCTCCTGTTTCTAATCCAGTTTAAAAATTCCATCCATAACCCAGAACAAATATCCCCACCCTCCCCATGGCGTAGCTGAAAATAACAATTTTTGTATGTCAACAACTCTTTTAACAAGATCAATACAATACCTCTTTTCCACTGCCTAGAGGAGGTGAAGGCTTGGGTTGGCTGGATGGCCTGTAAGCTCCCTTCTGGTGATTCCCAAGCTTAGTCGTGCCTCGTTGCCGTGGAGTGATGTTTTGTCATGAATTTCTCAGAATATAATGCATGTTAGTTGAAATGCATACAGGTCTAAGATGGTAAGATTTTTCAGAACTTTCAGGTAAATATACAAACCCAATGTTCTTCCTTAAAACATGGCCCATGGAATTTTCATTCATGTAAGTACCAATGAGGGCCATTAAACATATGTAATTTCACTTAAGTATTTTATTTCTTTTCATATAGCTGCAAATCCAGCATCAATAAATTATTTCCAATAACTTAGGCTTTAGTTTATTTTAAGCCACAGATCTTTATGTACAAAAGTAAGAATGGCTTGCAGAGAAATGTTGTTGTAGCTTACAGTAAAGTTAAAAAGAAAAAATTATCTTAAATTGGTGGTATAATAGATTGGATACTGGTAGGCTTCCCATGTGGCAGCCCCTCCACCTGAACTTGAAGGTCCTGGTGTAAGAAAAAGAATGTTAAAAATTCGCAGCACATAACAAATACTTCTTTTAAATCTCTTTATGGCTCAGTGATAAGTGTGTACATACCTGGGCATGCTCCTGCACAACAGTTATGAGCGCGTTCAGGTTTTTTTCCACTGCTGGCACACTGGAGGTGAAGATGAAATATTCATCTTCATGTGTGCATGGCAGTGATTTTGGTATCAGCAATACTGGATTTTTCTGTCACAGTGGAAGTCAGTTTTTGTGGTTTGCTCTTGTCTTTTGGCAGGTCAGTATTTGCAAGATGTGAGCTCAAGATGTGTTTAGTCCTCCTCAGGTGTTGCCTGCAGAGGGAGGTTTGGCTGGGGTAGCTGATGTGTTCCCCCACCACCTGCCCTGCCCTTCCCTGCCTGCACACCTTGCTGTCTCTGAAGGCAGTGACTTGTGTCACCTCCTGAGCTGCTCTGGGTGAGAGCCTGGCATTTTAGTGTGAACCAGATGTGAACAAACCTGCGTGGGAGTGGCCACGGCTCTTCTGTGGACATGGAAAATTTTGTGTAAGCCAGATGGGATTGATGTTGCTGTAGTCCAGTCTCTTTCTTTTGGTGGTGCTGGTACTGCTTTGGCCTCAGTGAGCCAGTACAGGCAGAAAGTACAGGGCAGTGCTAAATCAATAGTAGAAGGGAAAAAAAAAGGAATGTAAGTGCTTGGTATAGCTACCCTAGTGGCTGAGAGTCATATGATTTCAGGTGCTGGGTGTGTGAAGAAACGGGAAAAGACAGGATCCTACAGCTACTAGGAGAGAGAGGCAGGGCTTCAGCAACCTGGGTTTGGATTGTGGCTTTGTTGCTCAGTAAGAAGAAAAAACTTGGCATTGCTGCTCTTGTTAGTACATCACAATTTGGGGAGGTCCCAGTCTGAGCTAAAATAACTGTTAAGTCAGCCATGTAGAAATGCCCCTCTTCCTGCCAGCAGTTTCATGGTCTGCTGAAACCCATCAAAGACGGTGAGGTCCCACCTCCTCCGTGCTGCAGGAGCAGCTGCCTCCGTGACCCCGACACTGGAGCTCATGGGTCTTATGCTGCCAAGTGAGCATCTCCAAGTTGGGTCCCTGCGAGCAGGTGCTCACCCTGGGACTGGGGAGGTGGCAGGAGACCAGCATGGAGGGACCAGGTGGGATCTCCTGTCCTCACAGCAGTGAAACTTGTGCTTGGGGTGTGGTCTGGAGTGGCCACGTGTGATGGGGATCGAGTATACCCCCTCCCCTTGGAGCCTGGTTCTCCTGGTGGTTGTCTGAATGTGAACTAAAGATAGGTTATTTTTAAGAGATCAGCCTTTCAAAACACACTGAATACTCAGCATGCAGACCTTTTTGAGCCTCAGGTGAGTATTAGGTGCTTTGAAAAGTTGTGGGTTTTTTTTTCTGTCCTTCAAGACAGTGAATCAAGGAATTAGCTTGTTTTTTATTTTTCCCTTTTGATTTGAAAGAAACCAAACTATTATAAGATGAAAGCTGCTCTCTGCTTGTTTGCCACATCACAGAGTGAATTTCTTACTTGGAGAACAATGAATTTTGCAGGATTTTGCTTAACTGTGGTAAGGATGAATAGTTGTGTTTGGCCTGTAGTTTTACACTTTAATGCAAACCAGGACTGAAACCAGTGTAAGCTTTCAATTTTTAGAGAGCTTTAGGTTTTTCACTCCAAAATAACTAATTTTCACCTCTCTGTCATGTTAATAAAGTAAAAATGTCTTCATAAAGCTAGTATGAATTTGGGGCCAGCATTCTGATTTGGGTTTCTCTGGTTTGTGTAACTGGCATTGCCAAATATGTTTGAAGCACAAATCAAATGGATAGAAAGTCTGGGCATAAACATAGACAGATTTTTATTAGCATGGAGAGCAGAGGTAAGGTTGCAGACCAGTATTTTTCTGGGGATCTAATTGAAGTTGAGCTGTGTTAAAACTTGAGTGTCTGTTTTGTTTCAAAGTACAGTCAGAACTTTAAAGTGATCCATCTGACACTACGGAAACAGGCAAATTAAGAAATAACACTGAATTAAACAAGTTTTGTGCTGCTTCCCACACAGCAACCCAAGCATATGACTTTGGCTGCAGTACAGATTTAAGTGTAGATTAGATTTCAGTCTTTTAGCTTTCATTTAAATAAAAACATGCTTTAAAAACTGCGCTGATTTGTGCTTTGCATTTAATTTTTGGGTTTGGAGTTTTCATTGAGATGTTTTTCCAAGCTATTGCCGCAACCTTTGTGTGGCAAGATCAGCTGAGCCTTTGCATGGCTTTCGCCTTTTTTTTTTTTTTTTTTTCTTTTAAGTTCTGCTGGCTGGATAAAACTAGAAAGCAGAAAGCTGGTAGCTCCTCTGTGCTTTTGGATCAGTAGCCCTTCCTACAGCAGAATATTTAATCAGTTGTAGCGGCAATGATTAGCGTCGCTCCTCTTGACACGTTTAAACTTTTTTAAAAGTTGTATTTGAAACAATGAAAGGAGAAACTGGAGAGAATGAGGTTCTCTGGAGTTTCGGTGGCTCGGTCTGCCCCCCGGTGGTCATTTGGGTACACGCCTTGTAAAAACAGCGTCCGAGGGAGCATCTGCGCTGTTGTCACCTGCCGACTCCTACAGATCCTGTGCATTAGCTAGAGGCGGCTTTCAGGGACACTGCGACCTGGCAGGGATGTCTGTGTAAGTCACAGTGGGATTGAATTTAGCTGCTGCTCTAAGGGGTTTGCTTGACTAGTCGGCGTAAATCATGTTAGGCACGTCATGTCCTTGAAAGGGAGAGTTCTTTTCCTGAGAAATGTAGAAGTTTAGCTTTTGTCAAGTGTCTTGAATATCAAAATCAAAAACTTTCATAGCTCGCATGCCTAAGTTTGTTTGTGTGTGTGTGTGTTATTTTTGTGAAATGGTTTCATTTCCAGCACTTGTAATCTGCTTAGGATATTGCAATACTTGGCACAGATGTTTCTGAAGGACTCTTGCATTCTGTCAGTTCACTTTGAATTAAGAAGATGAAATAGCTATTTGTGTTCAATAATGTGTGTTTTTGCTAAGTAAGTGCAGCATAATTTTTCCTGAGATAAATGGAAAACTGATGTGACCTAACAACAGTAACTTGACATTCTGATTTTATTTTTTTTAAATTGCTTTCCTCCTCTTTAATGCTACAGGCTGACTGGAAGTGTGCAGAGCCTACTGACCACATATGAATATATATTTGCTCTTTTGACTCTACTGTAGTAGAGTCATATTTTTACATTGCAGTATTATGGAGAAGTTGATTGAAAGGGGTGTTGCTGGTTTTTTGTTACTTCAATTTCAATGCCAAACTTTTGCTGCTAGAGGGAGCCGTTCGCTGCCAGACGCCCCTGGAAAGACACCACTTAAGGAATGGGCAACAGCTCACTTTGGCACTTGTCAGAAACATCCAGTGCATGACAGCTGAGATGTTAGAGTGTTTTCTTGCTGCCTTTTTCTTTTTTCAAATCGAGAAGAAAGCCCCTCGCATTAATTCTCTCAGTGACAAGGTATCTTTAGCCAGCAACCATGATGGAAGCATGAATAAAGATTTCATTAGCTATGTTTTTTCCTCACCCCTCCTCTTTATTAGAGCTCTTTAGATTTTTTTTAATCTCTTTTTATCCACCTTGGTTTTTTTTTTTTTTTTTAATCAAGGACCTCCACCATCTGCAGTTCCTCATCTGGGCACCTATGGGATGTTGTATTTGCAAATATTTTACAAGTATGCTTGTATTTTGAAAGGGAATTACTTATTTAAAAAAAAAAAAAAAAAGAGTTCTCCAAACATACTTTGTTTGCTGCTTATGGAATTGGTCAGAATGACTTAAGGCTGGGCTGGATGAGGCTTTGAGCCACCTTGTCTAATGAAAGGAGACCCTGCCCATGGCAGGGGTGTTGGAATCTTTAACATCCCTTCCAACCCAAACCGTTCTATGATTCTATGACTCCCTTCACTGATTTAATGCGTTCCCTCTGCTCTGAGTCACTTCAGCTGCATTTGTCTCGGAACATAACCTGAGTTCATCACTCCTTTGTACATCTGTGGGGTTGGTCGCTAGGTTTGTGTCTCCCATCAGTTTTGGAAACTATGTGCCCATCGATCCACTTTAATGTCTGTAAGCTAGCATCCTTATGGTTCTCTATTCTTCAATGAATACTTTACAGCAGATAAAGTCTCTGCCGCTCCAGAGAAACCTCCGTGCAAGCTGGTGGCAGAAGGTTACTCTCCTTTTCTCTCTGGTTGTTGTTAGAGAGGCTTGCTGGAACTGAGTTAGAGCAGCCCTTTCTGGCAGGGCTCTTTTCTGTGTAAGATGCTGCTATGAGCATCCGATCCTCAGATCCACTCCCAGCTTCCCAGGGCAGCTGTTGGCTTGTGCCGCGGAGTCCAGCACGTCTGGCTGAGCAGCAGCGGTGCCACAGGGACTGTCTGGCTTGCATCTTACCCTGCTGCCAGCGCAGGGCTCCCGGGAGCCTCTGCTCACCTCCAGCCTGTCTGGCGAGTGAGCAGGTCACTGACTACAGCAGACGTGACTTTTCACACACTTTTATTAGTATGAAAAAAAAAGTAAAAAGGTGAGCAACTACTGTATTTTCTCTTCAAAACCCTCTGTGTGCAAAGCCCCTCCATCCCGATACATGCATAATTACTTTTGTCTTTGATGTGCCCTCTGCTCTTATCAGGTCCAAAGCCTCTAGAGGGCAAAGGAACAGAAAGGCTGGAATTGAAGTGGAATTGCAGCACTTCGGCTTGTGCGTTCTTTCTGCTTTTTCAAACTGAATGTTTGCCTTTTCCACTGTGAGAAAAAGACATTTCTGTTACAGAATGAGAGACACCTATTTAGCCTTAGCCATTGAGTGTAACTCCTGGTATCTTTTCTGATCTGTACTGTGGTTTTAACAAGTACAGCACATTCCTACACTTAATGTATTTAACTGGATTTTCTTTTTCTTTTTCTCAAATTCAAGTTCTCTCTGCAACTTCAATTCTTTGTCTTTGCCCAAAGAGCATTCTTTCATTGTGTCTGAAAACAACTATTTCTGTACTTTTTAGGCAATTTCACAGTGATAAAATCTTTCATAAATTCCTAGCTTCAATATATTCCATTACTTGAAAACATCTTCTTAAAATAAGTTTTGAGAGTTGTGTTGGTGTTAGTTTATTCTCAACTTTGTCAGCCTCAGTTAGCGGTTGTGGACTGTTGCTCTGATTTTTAATCAGAATTATAGATCATACTTTGTCTCTCAACTAGCAAGTCTTAAAATAAGAAAAAGGATGATGAAACAGCATGAAATCCATGAGCCAATGTTAAATCACTCTAAATAGAGGTTGCTGGCTTCACTGAAGTTTTCTCTTAAGCGCTATAGTTATTTTAAGTGTAACTTGACCGAAGCCTCTAGCCTGACATTAGTGTTTCCACAGTTGCATTTTAGGAAGTTTTAGTCTTGGATGTTGTTTTCACATCTTTATTAATGTTTTGTCAGCTGGATATTAGACGTCCACAACGGTTGAATGTTAACACTTCACCATATTGTAACAAGGATCATATTTGACTTTTTTATTATCTCATGCCAATAATTTTCTGTTCATGCCAGCTTTTTTTTCTCATTTAAGATTGTGGCTTATCTTCCATTTGAAGAGGATACAATTTTAGAAATATCTCTGTACAATGGGGTATTTTATTAGACTGTGTTGTACTTTTTTTCTTTTGCCCTGAACACGAAAAGACTGATTTCTTATGACCTTGCTTTACAAAGTGAATGACAGTTTTTTGTGATATTGGCTTTGGAAAGCAGGACTGTGATAGTTGCAAAGTAGTTCACTGTAATTCTGGACTAGGCTTGTTTCCTAGACACAGAGTAATGACAGCAAAAGCAGAAAGGTTTCTGTATTTGACGTGGACATGCTAGCATTCTTCCTTGTGTGAGGTTCCAAAGTATAGTCAAAGGTGTTCCTGCAGTTTGACTTTAACCTCCTGGAAGTGTTCCTACTACTCCTGTTAAGAGGTCTTTGGATGCTTTTAAAACCAGTATTTTAACAGCTTGTACCAAACTAAGAATACTAATAATGTTTTCCTTATTTTTGTAGGATTTGGAAATTGTGTATTCGTATTTACATGGAATGGAAGCATTGTCTAATCTGAGAGAGCATCAGCTAAGGTATGATACTTTGTCATTAAAAGCCATATATGTTAATGCACTAGCAAGGCAAAGGAACAGTAATTTTGGTAACCATATACTACTCTTGTGTACCCTACCTCAAACTGCCTATCACTGCATTCTTTTCTTCCCTTCTTTATTTTCCTAACACTTCCTCCTTGTATGTGTGCGTAGTGTATCTCTATTTGTTTCTTCTTATTTGTGCCTATTATGGATGCATTTGTTTTCTTTTCAAATTTTTGGACTAGAAATAAATGCTTTACGTACAGAGTACAAGCCCATATATTGATGAAATAATTTATGTAATATAGTAATCATGAGAGCAGAGTCTGTTTTTCAGCTTCTGTTTCAATTTGTGCTTGCTTTTGTGTTGAAATTTTAGACACATTATGTGCAACACATGCAAATAATACTTAGCAAAAATATTTGATAAATGTCATCCACACTTTTTTATTAAAAAGCTTCATGAAACAAATAAATTCAAGTCAAAACTTCCATGAGAGCTTCCTAATTTTTTTGGTAAAGAGTTGTGTTTGATGATTTTAAGTAATTGTTTCAGTTGTCCTCACACAAGCATCTTAGAGCAGAGGTTTCTAAGGGTATTTGGGCATTAGTGTGAGGCTGGCAGCTACAGAAGGAGGCCAGCACATCTCCTCTATGCCCTGTGGGTAGAGAGGGTGAATAACTGCTGTTTTATATCCTGAGCTTTGCCAACATTTGCCACATCTGAAGATGCTGAAGCAACTTTGACTTGATTAATGCTGGTTTAGGTTCTAATTTCTAGCCTCTTGCTTTGTCATTCTGTGGGAGTCCACATTCCCAAGCCAATATTCTGTAATTCGGAGAAAATAAAAGGCGGGGTTTTCTTTCTTCCAAAGTGCTCGAGACACATTTTGCAATGTGAATGTTAACTTCAAAGTAGTCTCTGTAATTACTTTTGCTTTGGAAGGAGGCCATGGTCACATTCAGTTGAAATATTTTGTGTTATGTTATTATATGCAATACTTCTAGCGCGTGAAGTTTTGCATAGCTGGAGTTGAACTGATGTTAACTTGTTTACAAAGATCAAAGCGTGCACATATGGTTGTGTGGTATGTTGATGTGTGCTTCTTGGCTTCCTGTGCAGCATGAGGTTCTTGCTGAGGAATGTGTGGAACTCGCTCTCCCAGCATAGCGAATTCCTCAAAGAGAGCTTCTGTTTACAGTACCATACATGGAAAAGGCTGGGCTCCTGGCAGATGCTGGACTGAAAGCTTTTATAGTATCCTTTAGGATACAACTCTTCTTGTGGCAGTGGAATGCCACAAAAACCTCTGAGATTCATTAAAACCTAGTGTATTAAATGTAGCCTCCAGTAGTGAATAACTTACCATATGGCTTGCTCGTGATCTCATCTGCAATTTATTACATTTGTTTAGGAAGCGGATAAAGATCGCATTTGAGTGATTGAGCAAAAATTGGACACCAGTATTGACCAGAACTAATGCAATTTTTCAAATATTTGAGGAAGCAATCTAGTTTGTGCTACTTGGTCACTGTAATTTCTAGCTCTTCCACTGTAACACAAAAATTGAAAAGCTTGGCTACCTTCTGTAAGGGGCATTTTCTCCCCTATAGCTGTCCTAATAATGGGACCAAAAGGCTGTAAAACTCAATGCCAGTGATGAACTTGCGTGACTTTATCAAGAATGTGCTTCCTTCTCTCCCGATTCAGAGGGGAACAGAACTTGCTTGTTGAAGTGATTCTGTTTCCTGTGACTCCTGCTCTTGCATGGCACATTGCCCAGCATAGTTTCAGACCAGTAGGGCACAGACCATCCTTGAGCAGTATTTAAATTTTTAGTTCTGACTCCTAGCAATGACTTCTCTTCTGGTATCTTCTCACCAGTGACTTCCCTCTCAAAACAGGATCAGAGAGGGAGGATGAAAACCCGGGAGGTAGAAGCAGATAGTAGCTTTTCAGTGTCTGTAGAAGATTTTGACAAGACCCAATTTTATGGTGGAGAGAAGTGTCTGAAAAAAGATGGTTCTGTGGTTCAAAGTTTTCTGCTATGCCAGGATGCAAAAAGATTTTTCATTAGCTGAAATTGATCTGCAATACGTAATGCTTGATCTTGTACAATAGAGACATTTTTCTCTAAGAAAAGTTCTCAAAGATGGTCTAAAGTGTAGATCTAAAATACCAGGGTGTGGGAAAGGCTGTGGTAGTAAAACTTCATTCTTAATTTTTATATCTATCTATTTGCAAGCAGAATTAAGATTTTCAAATTTCTAATAACAACTGATGAATAGTCATGATACTACTATAAGCCTGCCACTTCTGAACAGAAAAATAATTCTTTCTCAGTGGGCTGAAGTAATAAGTAAAATCCTGTGAGAGATGAGTGCTACGGTGACTTTTGTAGCAGTCTGTTGACCACTGAAATGAATGATCTAGGAAATGGCAATTGAAAGTTACATCAAACCCAGACCAACTCTTACAGGCCCCAAATCAACTTTTTTGAGACTTTTTGCCTGAGTAGCAATTCTTGAGTGCTTTTGTCTGCTTATGATATTACTGCTGGCAGCTGGTCATTCATACACCGAGATTCTGATGATGGATTATGTGAGGAAAGAGAATTTATTTCCAAAATTTAAATATAGTTCCTTATTTGAATGTTCTCATGAGCCTCTTAGGTAAATCTCTGTCTGACTGTCAAATAGCCTTGGGGTTTGCAGTCTGCTTCAGAGCTATAGAAAGGCCAAGGGAGGCAGTGGGATTTGTTTTGTCCCCAACCCCCAGTAATTTGCAGGGCTGTTTCCTTAAGGCAATAGAGAGAAATGGCATTGTGATTTTTCTACATCAAGTTAACATTGCATTTCCTAGTACGTGGTAAGTTCTATTATAGTTGCTCTCTATTATGCCGCATTTGTCAGGCAGACAGTGAGTACGAAAGCACTTTAATCCTCCCCTCTAGACAGAGGATTTTCCTGCAGGAAATTCTCTCTACTTTGAGCCCTCTGGGATTTCAGCATTAAAATCTCATGGTAATTTTCAAGTTTCTGAATTTTAGCAAAATGAGAAGCATTGATTTACCATGCAACATAATTTCTTGTTTTATCTGTTGGGCCTGACTTGAAAAAGAGACCAGTTTTTATATTGTATCTCTGATTAGTGTTGCACATAGCACGTTTCCAACCATTTCTAAAATTCAGAATTGTTTTTATAAAGCTACTTGCTTTTACCACATCACTTTGTAAAGTGAGATCTATATAATTTTTACTTATTTTTTATAGAATTTTTTAATGGGAACAGCTACATCTAGTGTCCTAAATCAAGTCTGATCTTGGATGAACTAGTAACTTAAATGCTTAGATTTTACAATTTGTTCCCTTAAATTATGAATCAGCTTGGATTTAAATTAGTGGTTAGTTTCTGTAAGGGTTGGAGTTACCTGTGGAAATGCTGAGTAACTTTAGAAACTGAAGTCTTTGTGACACTGATAGGAACCGTAACTAAAATTGACTTCTTCTCTTTCAGACTGATGTGTGAAACTGTTAGATATGAAAGGCATGAAGCAAATGAAGTTCTCTACTAGTAAGTATTTCTGCTTCCTTTTGTACGATGTTCAAAGAATTAATTCATATTAAAGTGACTTGAGGACTGCTTAATGCCAAAATTCCTTGCTGAGTGCACAGTCTGTAAATATAAATGATCCACTTCATTTTAATCATCAAACAGCGGAGAAATTTGCTGGTGCCAGGGAGAGAGCTAACAGTGGCTCTTGCTTAGTGGTGCATGTTGTGTTAAATTTATATAAAATTAGGGGATGTGGGATGTCTTCTCATTAATTGTCATTTAGTCTTACTTCAATTTTGCAAAAGTAGTAGTGATCAGCTTTTCGTGCCAGTGGTGCCAAATTGACAAATCTAACATGGTTTATAATTAGCAGGGATGTGCTCTAGTGTCAACTCAGATTTACAGTAGAGATCTGAGAGCTGTAATTGCTTCATTTATGGAAGCAGTTTAGTGAAACAAAAGGTTTATCAGATTCTTACTTCTGCCCCTAACCCAGTTTGTAAATGCATATTTTTCTAAGTTGTCTGGCATTATTTGAACATTTAAGCATACAAGGAATACAATTGTCTGCCTTCCTTTGTACGTGTGTGATTTTTCCTATATGGAGCATTGGGAGGAAGATGTGATTGAGTAAACTCAAATGCTGGGCCTTGACCATTCAGCAAAGTTAAATTAAGGTCTAACAAAACCCAATAATTTTATGTATGGGAAATACACAAGGTCAAAATCTATAGGTGGATAGATAAAATCTATAGGTGGATAGATAATTTTAATTAGACCAATATAATCTTTATTCATTTTACATACTAATTTGCTAGGGACCATTGTGCTGGTGATTTGTCCTTTTCTAGGCAGTTGATTTGTGTCTATTATATGTAACAGAGTTTTTGTTTAGATCCGGTGTTTTGGTCGTTCTAACCACTGACTTAAATTTGAATTATGTGCTGAGTGAATCCATACTGCTAGCTAAGCATATACTCAATGCAAGCAAAAATTACGGAAAAGATGTGCCTGAAAAAATACAATTTACAAATAGGAGATTGTGAAATCTGGGTTAACTGGAAGTGTGTTTTGTAGTTCTTTTGCACTGATTTCCTTTGTCACTCCTTTCATGTGACTTCATCTTCAGTTTGGTTGTTTGCTTGTCATTCCTATTTAGTTGCTTCTTGACATTTTTTTCCCCATGATTTATTCAAAAGATTTAATGGGCAGTTTGGCAGTTTCTGGATATAGATGCTAATGCAAAATATGCTTGTTCTAGCATTTCACATCTCTGATTTAAAGTTTAATGGGCTAAACCTGAAAGTTAACAATTAATATTTTTCATTAAAAAAAAAAGGAAAAATTCCGTATTTTGAAACTAAAAATATATGTTCTGTTACTCTGAGCTGTAGCTTTAATTTTTTTAAATGAATAATTTGAGATTTACTTAGTAAGTCAGTCCCTTGGAACCTGCAGTCTAATTTCAGTGTTCTGTTTTTAGGATAATGAACTTGGAGGGATCCTTTATTTTTGTTTCACAAATTCAGCCTATGTGTTGAAGATGTACTCATCTGAAAAACAGAATTCCGGTTTTGCTTATGTACACGTTTGGAAAAATTCTTTGAGTACTACATGAGAGAAGCAAAGTGATAGCCAGGCTAAGATCAATCCACTCAGTTATGAGCTATAGGAAATCAGCTTGGAACATGCAACCTGGTTACTTTTTAATGAGCATACCAGAGTTTATCACTTGATGCTCTTAATTTCATCATGAAAGCTAAGGTATTAAAAGAACATTGCATTTTAACATTTTAGATTGTTTTTTAAGTTACAACTTCTTCCCCCCTCCTGTGATGGGATATTTGCATTGAAATCTGAAATTGGGTGCTATATCTATTAAAATAGCTGCAACTGTTGGAGCTGTTAATTGACCTGTGTGTTTGACCTCCCTGAGGCACAACTTAATGTCTCAGTGCAGAAAAGCTAAATCTTTATCCGTAAATGCTAATGTGCAGACTAATGCAGTTGCACTGTTTATTTGATCAAAAATTTTTCATTGTGAAAACCCTGTGCCTACCTGCTTTGTCAGTGGTATGTACAAAAAAGTAAGTTCCTATTGCGTGTAGCAATGCTGAAAATAATTATATGCATTCCTTACAAGTGCACCAATTATTTTATCCTACATTAAAAAAAGGAAAAAAAAAGTTGTTAATTTCCATAGTAGCTCTATAGATTTATTTTTTTATGACCAAAGGGATAAAATGGAGCACGTTGTTCAAAACTGGCTCATCTCATCTGCATTTACTTTACTATCAGCGGGTGTACATGGTAGTGACAAATTCTCAAACCCTACGGCCATCTCACTGTTTAAATGGAAACTGGGTTATTAGAAGTGGCAGTTCAGCTTGAGTTATTCTTCATTTGCCAGTCATTCTACTACTTTCATTTGATGGGAAGTTAATGATAAAAGGGCTTAAAACCTGCAAAGCAAAACTTCAGAATTGAGGCTTACTTGACACGCATATTTGTTTTGCGTTTTTTTTAACCTGCTACCTTTATTCAAATCTACTTAAAGATCTCATTAAAAAAATATTCATTTTGATCACTTACTATATATTTTATCAGTAGTCCAAAGAAAAACAAAAGTTCTGTTTTTATATCTGCATTATAGTAGTTCCTGTTGTCTCCCACAGAGAGCTTCCAATTAGCATTTTCTTTGGAAACCAAAGTTTTAGCAGATTGGTAGAGGGTGTTTATACCTCTGGACAGTTGAACAAAATTTTTCAGATCAAAATTGAATTTTGTGCTATGATGGCAGAGGAATCTTTGGCAATAAGTGCTTTGGATGTAAGCAAATGAGTATGTGTCTAATAAAACAAGCACCTCATTTTCCTCCTCATTAGTCATGTAAGGGCTGTATGTGTTTTTCAGCCATGCTGTTTGATGTTTGTGTGTATGCATCAGTGGTGTTTGGCTTACTCTTTCTGTAAGGAAGTCTTGTATATTTTTAAGCTTTCCTTATTTTCTTCACTAAGGATATTGGATTGGCAGAAAATATGTTAAGGTTTGATGACCTGCAGTCCAAAGTCATTCAATAATAAAACCTGATGTTTCTGAATTGCCAGGCTGTAGCACAACGTAGTTTTGTGATTACATTCCCTGTAGTTTGAGCAATTGAATCTGCAACTAACTTAGTTACTGCTTGTATTGTTTTTAAAAAATACAAAGGAAACCCCAGTACAGGTTGTTGGGAAGTGTGTCTTTTTTTTTAGAGATCCTTCAAAAAAATCCTGATAGGATATATGCTCCTACCTCCCATATGTCCCTACTGAGAAGATTTCATTTTGGATTAAAGTTCTTAACAGTAACAAATTTTGCAGTCTGTAGGACTTTAGTAGTAGGCTACTGGTTGTGATGGTGTTGATTCTTAAAAAAGGACAAGCGTTTAAAGAAGAGTAGTTATCTCTTGGACATCTTGAACTGAATTTTAGTGTTAATGTCTCTGTCTGGAAAAAGCTCTTGTCTAATGTCAACATGTTTGTGTGCTTTTACGTAATTCAGTTTGTAACCTTTAATAAAATTCAGTGTGGAGAAAGAAAAGTAGAAGTTGTATATATGAACTGGAGATTGGAGAGAAAAAACGTTGCATGTAAAATGGAGTTATTACTACAGAGAATGTCCACAGCTGAAATGAGAAATAACAAGCTGGTTAGTTTCTAAGTCACTGACTGTGGTAGGCAGGTGTGAGGCAAAGAGCTGTATTTGTACAATTATGTTGTGTCTTGATTTTTTCCTCATTCCCAATTTGTCATGCAGTCTGGAATGAAAAACATCTACTTGTATTAAGACTGTAGTGCTTGTAATGGTGGTGGAACAGGGAGGGAAAAGGGGATGAAAAGTGAAGGCTGTAGAAAAGATAAAGATATATAATTTCTGCTGATCATTTTTGATATTTCCATGATTAGAACTAAATTCTCAGGTCTATTAGCAGTAATATCACCATCCAGCTTTAGCCAGGTTTTCTGAATTACATCATCATGGCAAATCACAAGACCCAAACCGGTTGGTTTTGAGCTAGTGGTGCAGCCTGCTCTAGGACTGGCTTGGTCCAGTCATCGAATCCTGAAACAAATGAAAACTGGAAATGGAATAAAGGAGCACAACTTCTTGGTAGCTACTCAAACATCAGTTGTTTTCTTAGGAGAAAATGTTAGTGTCTTTCATGAGATAAAGCAGAATGTCTCAAAAATGCTTCAGGGCAGTAGTTCTGAGCAAGGACAGGTGAGAAATAGATCTGTGAGTAGTCTTTTTAAGAGTGGGAATCTAACAGTCACATTTTTAAGTCCTATAATAAAAGTGACATTTACTGAATTTACAGTTCTTTCACAGTAACATATTGCCCTGAAGACCCTCAGGAGGACAGAAGCAGTGCATGTAAACCAAAAAAAAGTTATGCCAAAGTTGCTTTACATTTCTGCATAGCCTGACTTGAAGTGTGAGAAAAAGGAGCTAAAAGTATCTTCTTTAGCTGTTCACACACGCACACAGAGAATATTTTGAGTTGGAGGGGACTCAAAAGGATTGTCACGTCCATCTCTTAAGTGAATGGCCCATACAGGGATGAAATCCACAACCTTGGCATCACTAGCACTCTGCTCCAGCCAACTGAACTAATCTCAGGGTCTCACGATTTTTAAACAGAACGGTGCTGCTGAGACCACCTTACTGAAATTGTGTTAAGATGGAGTGCTTTTATAGATGCAGTGTATGTGGTCTATAGCTATATATGTTTATGACTTACAGACATAAAACTTAAATCCTAAAAGACTGCAGAAAGGAATTACTAGAGAATCTCCCAAGTGAGAAGGGATATGACAAGAGGAACTGGCCTCAAGTTGTGCTAGGGAGGTTTAGATTGGATATCAGAAAAGATTTCTTTACAGAAATGGTTGTCAAGCACTGGCACAGGCTGCCCAGGGAAGTGGTTGAGTTACCATCCCTGGGGGGTATTTAAAAGATGTAGAGGTGGTGCTTGGGGATGTGGTTCAGTGATGAACATGACAGTGGTGGGTTAGTGGTTGGACTTGATGATTGTAAAGATCTTTTCCAACCTAAATGATTCTGTGATGTCTGGGTCAGTATCAGAATTTTCAGGTAGATCTCTACAGGCAATATATATATATTCATTCATGCTTCTTCTACATCCATAGGTTTCTGTGGAAGTTCTGCCTGCAGCAGTATATTTAATAGTGCAAACAAGTGCTGCAGCAGGCCTGGCGTCTTCTTTTTTGTCCTGAAAATATTCCTAAAGGTGTATTGTGCCTTCTGATAGTCAGGCAGTTGCCAAAATATCATTGGGATACTGCCAGTTCTGCACTGCAGTAAATCAGGAACCTGATTCATATGTTGTGTTGTGGATACATTTTCTGTGGGGAATTTTTTAGGCAATGTCTGTCATTAAAATAAACACATTCAAGGACTTGGCAGTTGTCTGTGTATAAACAGACACTGAATCAAGGCTTCTTCATAGTGTCAGCAATCAGTGTTACAGTCTGTTGGTTTTGCACAGCCAGTTCCAAATTTGTGTTATTGTTTGACCTGATTTTGAGACTTCCTTGGATGATGACTGAAGTAATGTTTTTGCACCTTCTTTACCGTAAATACTTCAGTGAAACCTATCATATTTTTGTTGTAATTCTGAGAATAAAAGCTTTGGTTTTGGAGAAGCATTAGGAAGTTGTAAGATATAAGAAGAGATTTGTCTGTCTTGACCTCAGTTTTGGATGCAAATTTTATTTTCCTACTTCTGTAGTTGTTTTCTGGTGATTTAGGAGACTAATTTTTGTTCTGAATTTTTCTTCTGATACAAAGGGCTGATTCACTGTACAAGTTTAATATCAAAATTTCAATGACATAAGGTCAATTAGCTTGTGTGCATATATTTGTATAATATATTTATTGATTGCCTGTTTAATCCACTGTCTTTGACTGACAGGCATTACTGACACCCTTCAATACTCTCTAATTTGACCAAAATTCTTGGTTGATTTCCCTGATTTTATTTCAGAAGTGAAAAACAATTACCCTCTAGAAAAATATACTTCTAGTTATTAGTTTTCATAAATACTGAGGAATTGTTTCCTGGGGTTCATTCTTCTGCATTTCCCATTGTTGCTATCAGGAGCCAAGACACCAGTTTTCATCTTGTGTCCAGTAATAGAAGATAATCATGGACATAAGTTGAAATACGCACACTGTTTAGTGAAAATCAGAAGTTCAAAATTCAGTCTTGTTACTGAATATATTTTAACTCTGTCTTAAATTTATTCTTACTTCTAATCTTCACTCTAAATATAACTTCAGCATGTTCATGTAAGAAGAAAAGTATTTGAAAATTGTGTGTGGCTGATGCATCAAGTACCAATCTCTTTTACTTCTGTGTTTGGGATATACCTCTTAATGTCATCGAGAGCATCTGAAATGCTCTGGCAGATGTCAGGTAACTGCTTAACTGGCTTAATAAGGAGGATTAGAGACAGTGCTGACAATGTTAGTAAACCGTTTTCTGGTTATTCTGTGTTCAAACACTGCAGCGCTGCTGGGCAGGATCTTCAGGCAAAGAGATGTCTACCTGAGAGAACTGTTCGACTGAGATGTGTTTGACATCCCAAGGCACTGCAAGGCTAATGTCTGATTGTGGCAATGATTATTCAGTTAAAACAATAAACCACCCATAGCTCTCAGCATACAGATGATAACCAAAATGAGCAAAGAGGAACAGACAGATTAATAGGCTGGAGCAATATCCTATGGAGCATAAGCTTGCAGAGCAATGTTCTTTGGGATTTCTTCTTATGTCGTGCTTAAATGTCTGAAAGAGGTCCCAGTTCTGACATGTCAACTTTCCATTGTTTCTGCTTCTCTCAAGTGGAGATCTGGGAACACGAGCAATGTCATTGGAATTACTCTGCTTACTTTCTGTAATTTATTCAACTTTGAAGAATGCTGAGTATGATTACATGAAAATGTAATCTGCTAGGTACACTTCGGTTTGTAAGTTCTTTTATTGAAACAATTACAAATGTTAGAGCTTGTAGGATGATGGTACTATATCCAGTTTAAATGTAAGTCTTGAATGAATCCTTTAGTCATTGGAATTTTAAAGAATTATTGTCTCCATAAATCAAACTACCTCTGTCACAACCAAGAAATTGTTCTTGCCAGATTGATGACCTTTTTATGAAGTAGCTTGAAAATAGCTCTGAATGGAAAGCAATTCTGGATGTTGGTGATGACTTAAGTTAGAGGTCCTTCCAGTATCTGGAGTTGCTGGAATATTCAGTCCAGTGTTGGAGGGGAAAATGACACCTCTGTTGCTTAGGTCTCAGGATAGATGCAACTGTAAAAGGAATATGAATATTAAGCAGTAATTATATGGAAGTAATTTCTGTGCTTGTTTCCAATGAGACTCACATGCTGCTTAGCATTTTTCAAGTGCTGTTTTAAAGGAGTTGGCTGAGAAACCAATGACCAGAAGGTGGGCAGAAGAGCAAAGCCTTTTATTTAGCATGTGCTTTCAAGTCCAGGTACTGAATTTTGCACTGAAGGGATGTCTTATTTGACAGAATTAAAGCATGTTTGACAGCAGTTGTCACAAAGACCTGCAGATTCCTGCCCCTGTACATAGTTACAGTGTTCATTATCTCAGTTGAACCTGAGTGAGTAAGCATGTGCTGAGTATGATTTGTTATTCTAGAGGTTTTAGTAGTGCTGTGTCTCATTTTGATGGAGGATGAGAATTAAATGTGTTGCTCTTTTAAAAATCTAGCTACTTCTAAAGAAGTCTTAAAGAAAAGTGATCTATCAGGACTTGTTAGGATAGAGGAAGACGCTACAGATAGTCTAGATGTTTGAGATTTATTTGACCTTTCAACAGGTTGGTTTAAATCTTTATTGTAGCTGACTATTTTGGAGGGTTTTTCAGCACGTTAAGTAATCAGGAAATCTGAAAGCTAGAACTGGAACACCTGTGCTACTGTAGAGAGATGCCTTACAGAACTGGTATGTGTGGGGGGACAACATTTTCTTGTGAAGAATTTCTTTGATATTGCCATTAATGTATAATTCAGATATACAGTTGCAAATGTGTTGTGTAGTTGCAAACATAGAAGTGCTGCTGATTGCTTTATATAGAAATAAAATAATTAGAAGATAAAGCTCTAGTTTTAGGTAGCATATATGTAGCTATTTGGTGATCTGGAAATAAGAAGCTGCCCCTTCTCAGGGCATAAATAGGATAAATAGCATAAAGAGTTTGATACAAGCACTGGAGACTGTGAGAAAGCCTGCAAACTTCTTGGGTCCTGTCAGTCTGGAGATTTAAAAGCACTTGATTTTTGAACTTTGAGTGCCTCTGAGGTCTCAGAAAACAGTCATATGCTAGAAAATGTGAAAGCCTCAGTCTGAAAATACTGTCTAAGCTCATCAGCGCTGACAACCTAATGATGTCACAGGCCATTGCATAATTACATAATTGAAGTTTCCAGACAGAAGAGTTAGTGACAGCTGTGGAGTTTCTTTGCATAGTTCTGTCTTTGGTTTTTTTTGTAATTTCCAAAGCAGAAAGGTGTCCTGTCTGGCTGCAGGCTGTGGTTGTGTTAAAGGATTACCTCAAGGAAGCTGGACAGGGAAACACAATGGGAAGGTATTGCGATCCAATTTATGGCTTTCCGTTTCTAGTTCCTCAATTCCTGTAAAGCAAGTTCTCTGGCATTCTGGGAAATTATATGTAGATTCCCCAGGAAATCCTTTGCTCTCAAAAGTTCTATAATCCAAGAGTCAAGATTTCAAGCAGATTTATTCAAATTTTGTACAACTAAAGTTGAGATTATGAACAGAACCTGCACATGGGTGGCTATTTTGGTATTGGCTGTCAGTTTTGCACCACTTTCAGGTTGCTGCTAGAACCTGAATATTCTGAAAACTTTATCAGTAGGTAGCTCTACCATAGTAGTTATAAGAGAAGAACATTAAATCTTGGTACTGGAGTCCTCTTGTTGTTTCTGCAGAACACAAATCTTATTTTCAGGACAGAATGACTGTGTATTGATTTTGTTGTTCTTACTGTCCCTAATGAGTGACTTTGGGGTTCTGATTCTCTGCAGGATAAATTGCTTGTGTCATCTAACTTTTGTGGTAATAAATCTTGTTTTCTGTAACTAGAGAAAGTGGATAGCTTTGCTGCTTTTGGTAGGTTATATAACCTTTAACAGTCCTACGTTTCATCCAGATGAACATCCAGAACAGCAGCTGACCTGAAGAAAAATCCCAACTTTCCCTCAGTCTTAGGTATTTGAAGCAATGTATTCTGTCACTTAAGGCCAACATGTAGAGTGGAGGCTTGCCTGCAAAGGTCTGTGTATGCCTGCTTGGAAATGTACATGTGTCTATAGCTCCTGATTTCAATTATTTCCACCCCCACCATGCATATAGTCCTGCAAGAGTGGAGGGAGGGTGCAGAGAGGTATTCAAAACTAGGTAGGAAGTGCTGTTTGCCTGGGTTAGGTGAGCTTTGCTTTCAGCCTGATGCGGATCATGGAATCATTAAGGTTGGAGAAGACCTCTGAAATCATTGAGTCCAACCATTAACCCAGCACTGTAAGGTCTGCCACTAAACCCTCTCCCCAAGCGCTACATCTACACATTTCTAAAATATTTCCAGGGATGGTGGCGCAACCATTTTCCAGGGCAGCCTGTTCCAATGCTTGACCACCCTTTCAATATCCAATCTAAACCTCCCCTGCGGCAGCCTGAGGCTGACTCTTCTCCTGTTATTTGTTGCCTGGGAGAAGAGGCCGACCCTGACCTGGCTACCACCTCCCTTCCAGCAGTTGTAGAGAGCAAGATCATCTCCCCTGAGCCTCCTTTTTTCCAGGCTAAACACCCCCAGTTCCCTCAGCTGCTCCTCACAGGATTTGTGCTCCAGACCCTTCACCAGCTCCGTTGCTTTGTGGAGCTTTTACTGCACTTCCAGTCTCCTCATGTGTGACAGCTGCTGCTTCAGTAGTCATGGTGATGCTGGACAGCAGTGGCACCCTTACTAAAGTAGTAATTGCAGAGATCTTACCTCAGCAGATGTCTTTCCTTTTTACATCAGCTTGACTGGCAGGTGCTATGGACCTTCCCCTTAACCGTGCAAGGCTGAAAAAAACCCCGTGTCTCTTGAAGGATGCCTTTGTGGAAAGGTCATCGGCATCAATCCTGCTTCAGCTAATTCCCGATGAAGTGCTTATATGGACTTAATACTCTACTGCAAACCCTGTCGGGGAAGTGTCCTGTCCACAATAAAGCCTTTTTAGAACTATTTGCTGTTGTCTTTTTGGCAGAAGAAATATCTTTAGGACAAATAAAGTTTCTAGATTTTTCTGGAGGCTGCCAGGGGTAGGCACTATTCTAGCAGTGAAAGAAAACTTTATAATTAGGCTTATTCTCTAGAATTCCGTTTTAATGTTTAAAATAAAATGTAGAATGTGATTGCAAAGGAAACGTTTCAAATGTGGGTGTTCTCTATTGGGTAAAATGGTATTTGCATGAGTCCTCAGGTGGCTTGAAGAAGTTCTTTTGTAGTTTGGCATCCGCTTCTTCTGTAGCTCCTTCTGTCTTTCATTAAAGGCACAAAAGTCCTGAAGAATGCAAATGCATTGTTGATGAACAAATGTCAAGCATAGAACAGAAAACATGGAAGCTTGATTGAAAGCCACATGATGTTTGAATAGGATTGTGGGAAGCCCAGAGTCCTTAAAATGAAAGAATTGCACGTGTTTTTGTGACAGTACTGTCTAGCAAAAGCTGGCTGCCAAATGGCTTTGTTGAGGCTTAATTCTAATCAACTGAGAGTATAGCAAATGTTGAAAGTGCAGGAGTTAAATATATTTTCATATGAAAGGAATAGATCAGTGTTTCATTTGCATTTTTTTTTTCTGAGAGAAGCATGTGGGTTCTGGAGGAAGAAATGTGTTTGCTGTACATGGGGGATTTTTTCAGATGTTTTGCTCAAAACTATATTAAGACACTACCAGTTGTAAAAATGAAGAGAATTATTACCCTAACTGTGTTCTTTGCTCTTGAAGGCTGTCTTGGAAATATTTATGATATTTTGTCTGGCAATAAAAGTTTTAGAAGAATACAGAGTGTATTTCAGGGAAGACACCTTGAATACAGACATGTTCTGTAGTAATATTCCACTACTGTGACACAGCAATATTGAATTTTTTTTTTAAATTTAGATAATTAAAGCATTGAGTTTAGTAGATATGCATGATGCAAATACCGTAGAGCTTAGAAATTCTCAAATGTAACCATAAAAATAAAACCAGTTATTAAGTACACATAAAGAAAACAGAAAACAAATCCAGTCTGATTCTTCAAGTTTGATTTTGATATTTTTTTAGTCAGTGCTTTCAGCTGTCAAATGAGCAGATGCTTCATTTGATTATATATATGAAGTGGATAAAGTATGATGTTCATGACAGATAAGTGAGAAGGAGCAACAACTTTTGAAGAGCCAACTTGCAGAGAAAAAGAATAAACCTGTGAATTGGCAAACAAAAGGATAAAACTGAGTTGGATGATTAACTGAGTGAAAAGTCATACTGTGTGTGATCAAATAAGAAAAAATCAAACTACTGCAGTTGAATGCATAATCATTCCAGGTTTTTTTTTTTTTTAAATGATTCAAAGGTAAATTCAGAAGTAGCCTTAAGAATTTGAATATTGAACATATTTACTGGTGCATGTGAAAGCCAATAGCTGCCTTTCTCTTTGAAGTTAAAAGATCTCCAATGAGAAAAGATAACTAAAGCCCCTTACAAATAGGTGGTTTGGGAGAGGATTTCAAAAAGTTAATCAACTCTTAAAAGGAAGGAGATAAAAGCTTGCATGTTAGTAGATTTGCAAAAGTTAAAATACTTTCTATTGACTTAATTTTTTTCATCTTCAATGATTTTATCATTGGAAATGGCTTTCTGGAAGCATAAAAAGATCTTCTAGATTAGTTTTTTTAGAGTTACCTGTGACCCCAGGTTCTTTTCTGTCAGGCTACACTTTAATACTTGGTCAAACTGCCAGTTTTTAGGAAAAGGAAAAAAAAAAAAAAACAACCTCAAGACCACAAAACTTATTATGTAATAATATAGTGTGCTGTAATCCACATGGAAAAATTATTATTCATGTCCTAGTACAGTTACTTCCCAGGTATTTGGGAAATCACTCTGTCTATAGCCATTGCTGAAACTTTCTATTTCAAAAATTTTTAACTGTGCTAATTAGTCCAGATTATTTGTATTTAGAATGACATCTATTAAAGAATTTAATAAAAAACCTAACAGACTTGCAGTTCAGCAGCAATGCTGTTGTATGCCTGTCAGCATAGGACTCGTGGGGGAAAGAAGGAATGTTTAAAGATGTATAACTTAACTCAGGTGCATGTTTATGTTTTTAGGAATGATATTTTTATTGGAAGTGCTGGTTTTCTTGAGTCTATCTGCTTTAACCTGGTTCTCTGCACTTATGCACAATGTTGATTTTTCTAGACCAACAAGTTTGAGGGTGATACAGGCCCATGTGAGAAGCAAGCACGTGAGGCACAATTCAGAATAGGCAGCTTAGAACACTCCAGCTATGTGAATCCAAATGCTATTGTTTTAGCTGTGGGACTGTATTATTGCTTCATTTTCTGTTGTCTATCAGTATAAAGGAGTATTCCTGAAGTCTTCATTTTGAAGATGTTAAGTTGTCACTTGTCTGGTGTGTGTGGCTGACCAGCGTCACTTCACTGGGCAGGTCATTGGCTGTTAGAAAAGAAATACAAGCTCCATCTTCTTTTTCAGGTCCTCTGTTCTTGGCTGTAGATTGTGTCCTCTCAATTTCCTCTGTTAATTCTCTGTGTTTCTGTCCTTTCTGTCATGCCTATATTACACAGTGGAAAATGAAAATGGAGCATGATTTTAGATTGGATGGTTTGCTCCCAGCTATTTTAGGCTAGCACTTTTGTTTTGAGGACCACTGTGTATGTTCTTCTTAAACTGAAGTTCTTCAAATGAAAAATATGCTTCTAACATGTACATTGCCAACTAAGATTTAAGATTAGGTTTTAATACTATGCTGTCATCAGCGTTAAAAGATGTGGGCTGTTCCTGCCTGAAGTTAGACCTAGGTGTTCCTAGAGACTTGAGACATGTAATTTAAAAAATGATGGTGCTACAAATTCATTAAGTAATCTGCATCTCTTAGTGTCACTAGGGATGTGGTTTTCAATAAGAATGCTCATGCAGTTCATAATGATGCACTTGAATTCAATTAGTCAGTTTGTCTGGAGGACGCAGGAGTGGTTAAAACTAAGGTACAGTAGAGAGATTCTCAGTGCTGACTGTCAGCATGGAATGAGACTTCTACTGTAGCTATTTCTAGTAACCTTAATCTATTTTATTTTCCTGTCCAAACATTATTTGAACTTACTTATCCAAAAACAGTCTAAGCATATGAAATGGATTTTGTATTACTCAACGAACAACATCTGAATCTGCCGTAGAATAAACTGTGCTTGGATGACAAAGTCTTCCTCATCCAGTTTCTCTACAGGGTGAAGAGAGGGGAAAAGAAACTTTTTGTCCCTTCTGTTGGGAATTTATTCTTGTGCCAGGAAGAGATATGAAAGGGGCAGTGCTTAGCAGCAGCGGATAAGGATGACTGACGAATCTGATGTAGATTTACCATCCGCAAATGTTTCCGATGGTCTCTTACCTTGTAGAAAGGCACGCTGATGAAGAAAGGAAAATCTCTGTCTTGAAGAAAAGGTTAAGAAGAAAATGGCTAGTAGTGGGAAAGGATGCCTTATTTTATAGAGGGAAAGATGCTACAGCTCTCTTCATCACGAGCTGAAGAACTGTCATTCTTCTTCAGTGCATTCAATAGAATAAAATACAGTATATTTACTGTAGCTTGGCCTCATTTTAACCACTTACAGTTATATTTAATTTCAATGGGGCTGTTACCAAATGGATAGATAGATGCTTTTAATAAAGTCAAGGAAATGAAATTATGCATTCTAATAATGTATATATTTGCAGATGGAAATTAGAATAGTTTCATGGAATTATTTTGCAAATAATTCAATTGTGTCTTCTGTCCATAATTTGGAGCATTTTGGCCTCTTTGATGTTCTTCGTAGTGCAAATTTGGTACTGCTGTGAGTAATTTAAATCAAGTGTTTTAAACTGTGTCCTTT
>VXAD01007016.1:689651-819146 GCA_013399195.1 Dicrurus megarhynchus
TTCCAGCCCTGATGATATTGGTACCTGTTGGTATATCCTGCTGTCTGGTTCAGTCTTCATTAAAGAATCCATGTTTCTTCCAAGGAGCAGGTATGTCAGCCATGAATGTACTTTTAAACATAAGTCATGAGATGTAGAGAATTTTTGGAATTAAAAGGCAGTGTCTTATATTTAGTGAAGCACAGAAGAACAAATACAAACACACGTCTCCTGCCTTTACTAGCTGTGGTAGCTGTTTCATGCCCACAGCTGGAATTGAAAGCCCACCTTTGTGGACAGTGTACAACTGTCCAAAGTGTCATGCAGATGCTGTCGATTTAAAAAATAAAACCACCAAAAACCTGACAAATGGAGTGAAGTACTGAGTCTCTTGCTGTGAGTAATCAAACTTCAAATCATAGGATGCGTTAGAATTTGGATGTTTTCCTGAGGCTTTACTTACTGTGCACAACTCTTTGGTGCATGTTTTAGCATATGCTTAGATCATGTTACTGCAGGTTTTGCGGCTTCTGTATAAGGTTGTGCTTCATGCAAATGGATTTGCAATGAAGAGCAGTTTCTTACATGGAAAAAAAAAGTTTGATTGTGAGGCACTCAAAATTTATATTACTCCAGTAAAAAAAAAAAAAAAAAAAAAAAAAAAAAATTGGTTTTAAAAAAAAAAAAAAAAAAAAAAAAAAAAGAATTGAGTTATGGAAAAAAATGCAAGTGATTGCAAGGATTTTATACTAAAGTGACTGAGCTGGATCATTTTAATGGAAGCAGAGCAGAATTATTTTAAAATGCTGGTTATAGGCATATTCATTCAGTCTACTATAAAAGGCTCCTTTGAAGTATATGACATGTAATAAAATTTGTGAAAGGCAGAATGAAAGAATGACCTGTCTCTGTATAGTGTCATGATAATGAAAGCACTGGAAATTTTTTTTCAATTTTAAACGGTGGGAAACCACTTTATGGCTAGTGTTGGTTGGTGTATGGAACATTAGATCTTCAGGTCTGCCTTTCAGTGGGAGAGCAGTGCAAGCCTTGGGACTTCTGTTTGGTGATGGTGGATGTTCTTGGTGCAACCAAGTGTCTTGTGTCTGTCAGGCACTGCTGATTAAAAGGTATATTAGATGTGCCATCAAATAGTTAATGCTAAAGGTGCAAAACTGATTACTGTGAAAAGTAGCACAACAGATTATAGGACCCCTGCTTCTGGCAGAGTGAAAATTGTCCCACATGTCATCCATGAGCAGGCAGTGCCAGGAAAAAAGCTGGCAGAAAGTGCTTTAGGTACCAGGGGAAGAGATGCATAATACCTGAATTAATGTAGGGTGGTTGTATATAGTCCATGGCAAGAATCTTCTGTTCCTTTGAAATACAGCAATGCTTGTGCCTCCCTCACTTGGACACTTGAAGAGAGGTGAGATTTAGTAAGATAAACAATGAGCTTGAGACTCTTCCTGGTAGAATGAACAGAAAATTACAGATCCTGTGACAATAAGCAGAGCATTTAAGGGCTGTTCACATGGAGAAATGCATAAAATGACATCTGGGACAGTGTCTGATGCCTTAGTGAAGTACAGGCATGGAATTTGGCATAAGAATAGGTTTCATCGTTGTGGATGAAGTCAAGTAGATGTCAAAGCTGGTGTCTTGGGGAGCAAATGGAAGAGAGACAATTTGTTAATTAACAAAGATAACGTAAGTCCATGAAAGCAAAATTAAGAAACTTTAATTATATAAGATAGAAAGTATTTCAGGAGAGTAAAACCAGAGGCATTCTAGTGAGGGCCTTTGTGCTTAGAAGCTGCAGTCATTGAAGAGTAGGTGAGGGTCTTATTAAAATTTAGGACAAGGTTAATCAGGATTTTTTCTTTGTAAATGAGTAAGTTGCAACTGGGCTTTGGGCTCATCCAGGAATAAGAAACTTGGCAAAAGTGAGAGGGCACCCAGGTTAAATTTCTGATTCGGAATACTGGTGACTAATAAATGGTTTATTGATTTATTTATTTAGTAAAGAGATGGCCTGGGAAGAAAACTAAGTTTTTCAGCTTTACTTATGCTGCCAGGGAACTGCTGGGAGAGAAATAGCAAACTGTTCAGGTATATATACCAGGCAGAAGAGACTGATTAGCAGAAATGCTAAAGTGAAATTTTACAGTGCTCTAGAAAAAAGAGAGTGAGACCTACTGAAAAGTCTGCTGTCCAGAAAGAACTGGTAAGGTGGTATTCTGGAATCTAAAGAGTAGTGTCAAAAGTGGACAAAAGATGGTTACTGGATAAGTGTTTGCTGAAAACCACTGTTTTTATATACAGGGAGTAACAATTTCAAGAGCCTTTTTGAGCAATGCATAATTTGTGAGTCCTGATGTTCTGTTACTGTTAAAATGAACTGGCTGTGGTTTAGCAAATGGAGCACATCCGCATGCATCACTGACATCAAGTGAGAGGAAGAGACCTAAACATTGCAAGTAGAGATCATCTAATTTTAATTTTGTTTGTCATTTGAGTAAACTAAATTTGCAATAGTAAATTAATATTTACTCTATTTTAGTGTGGGTATTTTTCAGTTTAATCCATTTTATCTTTACCCATCTAAAAAGCCACTAGGATATTTTTTTGCAACATGTGAAGCTTGTGATTAAGAGAGTGGGATGGAGCCAAGAAGTCTGTGTAGGAGCAATCAAATATGTAGAAAGCAAGAAGTATGTTCCTTTCTCCAAATCCTATTGACTCAGAAAATTCTTATTTCCCTAACTTTCTTTTCCCAGAGCCAAATGTAATTCATCCCTAAGCATATCACCATTGAAAACTCCTGATTTTTTTCTCCCACTTGAAAAATATTCTCTCTTTTTTTGTCAGCCTGCCCCAGGCACCTGTAGTAAATCACTTTGGACAGGTTCTCTGGGCTGCTGATCCTGCTCAGACTGAGGGCTTCCCCTTGCCTGCCCTCCTGATGTCCTCAAGCTCAGCTTCATTGAATGATGGCTGGGCAGTAGCTGACCAAATTTAAAACAAACACGTGTTGTCATCCCATCAATTCCACCCTCACCCCACCCCCTGAATTTCAAGAGCATTTGTTATTTGTTGGATTTCACTCTTTTTAAAATGAGTGTCTTTACATGCCAGAGCAAATGTAGTATCTCAGGGTAATTTAGACAGAAGTAGTGGATAAATTTGCCTGCGTTCTTGCGGGTGTGTTCTGAGTCCTGTGCAGAATTAGATCGTACTCTTAACTTCGTGGCAGTTGGCATGTGAGTCCGTAAAGAACAGGATGGAGGGCTATCACCAGATTTGAGCTGACACTTGCAAGTACCTTAGTGCATTTGACTGCATATGCTCAGCATATTATTTGCATTTGGGTCCTCTATTAGCTGATTTGCTTGCATTAGTTTCAGAAATAGCATCCTCAGACTGGTTGGTGAGTAGCACAGGAAATGCTCTATTATTGTATATTTTATAACAGGTAAACTGATCTTATTTCTTTCTTCCAAATCATTGTGTCCATGGCTTTCATTTCTGGTATTAGATACCATTTAAAATTCTTTCACTAGAGAGACTAGGTTTTGTAGATAGTTAATTTTAATACATAGTTGGGGAGGAATGCTTTAAAATATACCCCCTTCCCCCACCATGAAGTTGTCTAAAAGCTTAAGAAATGACCACCCTCCTGCTTTTGCACCACTGTGGTTTAGGAACAGCACACCCTAATTTAGTGTCCCTCCCTCAGTGAGACTCTCCCAAACCAGACACCTGTCACCCCTCTCTGCTCTCTGGTGGGAGACACAAAGGCAGAGATCACGAGCTGGGAGAAGAACAATTTACTGGAAGCATCAATGAGATAAAAAAAATGAACAGTGACAGCAGCAATACTACTAAAAACCATGTAAATGAAAAATAATATAGCAGTCCAAAATTAATCAGCTTTGCAAGGTATGAGATATGGTCAAATAGCTACCTGTTGACATGGTTTGAAATGAGTGTCAAAGCTGCAAATTTTGGACAAAGTTTTATAATGTACTGGGTGACTTGTAAAATTACTTGGAACTAGCTGCTGGACAAGTCTTTAATTCCAAATTTAAAAAAATAAATTGTTCAAGACGGAATATTGGAATACATGAAGTCCTAAATTGAATATTTTGCTTTGGAAACTTTAACATCTAAACCATGTGTGTTTTTTTGAAAATAGCATGAGTTTAATTTTATTTCCCTACTGTAATACAATTTAGCTTGTATTTGTTCAAATGCCAAGCCATCAGCTAGCAAATAGTGTTCATAAGAAAAGGCTGGATTTTATTATCTTAACTTATTATTTTGGGAAAATATGCAATCCACAGTTTTAAAGAATTGTGCTCTGAACAGTTAAAGCTGCCATTTATTTGGTGACATATGGTAAAGCTTAATCTTGTTCTTGTGTTTAATTTCTGTAAATTACAATAGTGAAATTTATTCTGACAGTTTAATGTGAGGAAGATCATCCCTCTTCCATCCTACCCCTTTCCCCCAAATTTTCCTATTAATATTTACAAACTTCTTCCTTTACTTTAACTTATCAGGCATATATTATGGTTAAACTAAACATTCCTTACTTCTTTCCTCCCACCATGACCATCAAACCAGCACAAATTAGCACTCAGTCCCCTCATAATTTCCCCTGAGCATCTGTACCCTGAAGCAGTTCACATGGGAGAATGAGGTTTATGTACGAACTCCAGAAAATAAATGAGCAGAAAATGCAATTCCCTGAGGGCTGTCCTGGCTCTCCTGTGTTTTCACATGGCCGCTGACAGCAGCAATGTGACAGTCCCTCAAAATATCTTTTGCAGTGGCCTCCAGCTTCCCTAGGCCTGCTCCATGCTCTCACCACGTTTGATCATTTGCTTGGACTTCCTGTGTGGTTTTTGTACCAGAACTTTGCTTCTAGTGCAAACTCCGCTGGGTTCTTTTGCGTTGCTTAAATGGGAGCTGCAGTACCAAAAGGTCTCCTAGATCTCCCCCAGCTTACCTCGTGCTTGCTCTTGGCCTCCACGACCAGAGGATGCAGCTATCTCTTAGCAGCAACAAAATACAGAAATGCTGGGCAGTTTTTTTCAGGCTGTTGGCTCTGGTACTTGGGTTTTTCTGCTTTTTTCCTAGAATGCTTCCGAGCCCGTCTCGGTAGTCTGTGCTGTGCTGCCCAGGCATCCCACAATGCCGACTTGCCACCTGCAAACCTGTCTTTGCACTTGGCTTTCACTGCTCGCTCATCTGCTGTTTCCTTGCTGTAGCCTCTTGTCCTTCACTGCTGCCACACCCATCCAGTTCTCCCCTCACCGCCTCGCCTCGTATGGCAATGGAGAGCTGCTTTCCCTTTGGCAAGTTCACAGATTTTACATGCAGGAGCAATTATTTAAGCTTTTTCCTCTAATTAAAAGACTTAAGTTTCGAAGGTAAGAGAACATCTGTTTTTTACTATTTTCAAAATTAAAAGGGATGTATCTGTTTAAATATTGATGGTTTAGCCCTCTGGTCTTTCCCATACTAAAATTACTTAAATAATGGAATGGAATATCTAATCGTACTGGAGAGTCATTGAACAAATCATGGACTTCTTTTGAATGTGTGTAAAGCAATAGCAAAACTCAGTTTGTGCAGAAATGTTTTGTCCTCATCCAAGTGTATCCTCATTAACTTATAAAAGTGACCTTTCAGGATAAAATTTGTTAGGGATTTTGGCAGACTTTTTTATTTTGACGGGTAATGAATGTGAATGTAATGGTGCTGGAGCGGAGCCCTTGGCTATCTACATGCATTTATGCAGCCTTATGTATCTGAAACATGCTTCCTAATTTTTGTGATGTCTGGATCATGCTGTTTTTTGTGGTTTACATATATGTAACTGATGGTGTGTTTGTATTTTGAAGACAGAATAGCCTTTGATCAATCTTTTGAGTCAGTAAAATTATGCTGATAGCTTTAATCACAATGATAAAGTCCTTCTCTGAGTATATGACTAATATATTTGCAACTAAGTGTTTATTAATAATGGCTATTACTGACTGAAACCTATGAGATCACAGAATGAAACTGGGATTTTAACTGAAAGAGAGTGATCAGTATACACAAATATTTAAACTATGATAAAATCCCCTAAAAAGGGATTTTTTTTTTTTTTCCCCTGAGCAGGAAAAGAGTTTTAGACCAATGGACTTGTGGGATGCTCAGAGTTGTACTTTTGGGAGCTGTTAGTTTAGTTGTTTAAGCTGCAGAGGGAGTTGATCAAGGGCGGTGTGGAGTTTATTTAGCTTTTTCCAGGTTCTGAGTTGCTTATGGCTAAGGATTTGCAGCATCGTGATGGAAACATGAAGACCATACATTGGATCTTTGAAGAGAAAAATAACTCCCCAGGTTATAGTTTCCAGTCTGTTTAAGAAGTTACTTGGAAGTGTATGCTTTGGATTTAGTTTGCCCTCAGAACTTTCTATCTTGAATAGAAAACTTCAGTTTTTTTGCTGCTGCTGGATTTTCCTGTGACCTGTTGGTTGTTCTGGTATGTCTGTATCAAGCTGGTGGTGTTCTGAAGCCATGCTCCTGACTGTCTCTAAGGGCTGGTGGGGAGGCATAGAGTGTGGTATTGTTGTGGGCTGACCCCCCTGCTGCCTTGCCCTCTGTCTGGTTTGAATGCAGTGGTTCAGCGTTTCAGTCCCATCAATTGAAACTGAAGCATGAAAGGAGTGTGATCTTAGGGTTTAATCTAGGAAAGACTGAGATCATAAGCTGAAGGAGGAAGTTGGGAGTAGTGGTGATGTCAGTCCATTTATGACTGTGTGGCTATCATGAATTACTCACAATGAATTTTAAATAGACATTGAGAAATAAACACTAATTGCTTTATAGTGTCTGCATCTACCCAAAAGACTGCATGTGTCCTTTTGGACGTGTTTTTTTGGATGAAAATTTTTGCTGTTTACCTGCAAGCAGAAAATTAGACTTATCATAGCATGTGTGACTGGAATTACTTACTGAGACTCAAACTCCTAGAGAAAATAAAAGCTTACTTACAAGAGGTAGCATTTTACTGGGAGTGCCCGATCTGGCCATCCACCTTGAATCTGTTAATCTCTTCTTGGTATCATGGTCAGTGTTAGCAGTGAAATCCAGCAGTCGCTCGTGTGTGTCATTGCAGCCTTCCTTAGGAGGTGCTGGAGGAGTTGGAGCTGCCATGGGGCTGCCCCTGAACCCAGCTCCCTGAGGGCTGGCTGGCAGGGAGGGCATGCACAGAGGGTTTCAGGTGAGTCTGACTTCATCACTTCAGACACAGTCAGCTCTGGATGTAGCTGAATTAGCTGAGCCATAAATTGATGGGCCCTGTGATGTCACCTGCTATTTCAGCAAGGTTTGTGATACAGACCACAGGCTACATGTCACCTAAAACTGTTCTTGAAGTTTGAAAAAAATGGTGTACAGGTTTCTTTGAATATGAATAGTTAAAATTATTTTTGCAGCTAATTTATCCTTTATCCCATCCAGAGTAATTGAAGAGTTCATTGGGGTCTGACCCTGATCATGACAGTATCTGAGGTGTTGGGAAATAGAAGAGGAGGCAGTTCCTAAAGGATGAAATTGGCTGGTGTCTGGTGTTGTTCCTGTCATATTTCAGTGCTACTGGAATTTTGTTTTTTGCAGAGCTGATAAAATGTTAAGGGACTTAATCTATTACACTGGCATCTTTTGAAAACAAAAATAGAAATCTAATGTTGTGTGTCTGGTGCTACCAGGCTTTCTTCCAAGTTTGTAATGACAAGATAACAATGAAGCCGAAAGTGTCAAATGACCCGAATATGTTTTCAATGAGCCTGAGTTGTTTTGATTCCTCTTAAGGAGAGGGAGGCTTTCAGGGATGGAAATGCTCATGGTAGGAGAAAAGCAAACTTCAGTAGCTTTCACAAATGCAAACCTTATACCAATTTCTAGATGTATGACAGAGTCAGCAGACTTCTGTCTCTTTCAATGTGAAAGACCTGATGATGAGCTTGAGAAGTTCTGGATCACCTGCTGCTGCTCAGGGGCATTTGTGGAATGTTCAGAACAATTTCATGTGCTTTCTGTAGGAGAGACACCGTTAATTGGTGGTGCAGAGCTTGTAGATTCAGGAGTCCTTGGTTTTGGTGTTTCATTGTTTCACGCATGGTAGTTGTAAGCTGAGTCAAGATGACACTTCTTGCTGCTGTTGGCACATTTAAATTAAGTGAAGAAGTTAGACTTTTCTTACATTGTGCTTTATTCACTTCAGTGGTGTTTATCTTCCCCATTGAAGCTGCGGTTGTGTGAAAATACTTAAAAGTTCAAGGTATCTACTTTAAGGAAAAAATTACACTTGTGATATAGACCGCAGAAACAAAGTATGGAACATTATAAATCCAGACCACTGCTTTTATGGAGAGTTTCAGCTGTGAGCCAATTTAGGTTATTTTTGCATTTGCTATGCAGATTAAGTATAATGAAAATTTTTCAGTGGGATATCGCCAGTGCCAAGGAAAAATAAAATCTGAGGTAACACGGGCGGTAGATTTTCTCAGGGTAAGCATGAATGTGTCTTAATAGTTCAAACTAACTGAAAAGGACCATAAGGAAAAAATAAAATTAAGCAGAAGAGTTTAACAACCTAGATTCATGGGGCATATTTTTTGAGCAGAAAGAAAGCAGAAGAGAGAATCCTTTAAAGTAGCTGATAGAGGAAATGCAATCTTTGACAATGCTGACTGATGCCAACTCTCACATCCCATTTCTTTAAAAGTTAGAAAGCTTTGGTTAAAATTATGACTGATTTTTGAAAAAATGTGCTGGAATAGTGGTGGGGTTTTTTTGGGGCTTTTTTTGTTATTATCCCCTCCTGTCTGGGTGTGAAAAAGATTAATTCCACTGAAAACACTCAGTTTTTTCCTGAAGACATTGTATTCTCATTGTTGAAAAGTTTTGGTGCTGTTTAGTTGATTGCCTGGTTTCTAAAATGTGCTGTGGTAAAAGCTGGCCTTGAAACAGTGTGGTTTCATCGCTGACTCTTCTTTTTAGCTTATTTTGTGTTTCATTGGCTAGACGCACCTTTCTAATCCCAGCATTAGGGTCTCTAGTGGAGCATGTCACAATTTGAAGTCATTGAGAACAACATCTAACCAATCTTGGAAACATTGTTCATCTTTTCTCTTGCTTTTACTGCTCTTCTGTGCATTATAATTATGTGATATATATTTAATTTCAACAGTTCTCACTTATATTTTCTTTCTAAAATTCCAGTCTTGATTTTAATATTAAAAAGCTGTTTTCTGAAATGGTAATAAATTGCTTGCATACAAATGGGGATGTGGAAAAAATTGAGAACTCTTTCTGAGAAATTAGGGAGGGGAAAATTCTCTATGTAATAAAGTAAACGGTTATTTAAAAGTTAAATGTGAGACGCGTTATATTGGGGTATCCACTGCTGCTTACATTGTTAATTAAAGGTATCTATCTGAAGATTACTGTTGCTTTTTTGTAATTGATATTGCAGCTGGTGAGATGTCCTGTTATGTAATCTGTTCCCTCTGATTTAAGGTTTCCTCTGATTCAATTTAATCATACTTAAGCTTTTGAGTTTTAGTACAAACCTGCAAAACATCAAAGCCCACTTCAGTTACTTGGGAAAACTGCATTATAAGATTCTTGCTGAGGTCAAAAGGAAGACCCTGTTTGTTTTACGTGTTCTCAGGGTCTCTGGACAAGTTTTAAAAGTGTAATGAACTGAAGTCATCTGGTCATTGCTTACCTCAAAATAATAACAAAATGAACTGTGTGCAAAAATAGCATAAAGAATACCAAAAGGAGAAGTTATACCAATGTGGAGAGAGGGGACAGAGGACACTGCCTTTTCTTTGCCTCATGTGGAACTCACAGGATATAAACTTCTATAAACTTAATTTTGCTGAAGGACAATCTTAATAAGCTGAAGTAATTATGTTTACTTATGTATTTGGAGGGCTGTAGAATAACTGGAAGGAATTAGAACTATTTTCTTGATTCTTAGTATGAGGCCACTACTGTAATTCTTCTGCAAATGATCTTTTTAACAAAATGTTACTCCTTATGGTAGAGGATTTGAAAATGTCTGAGAGTTGTCTTTCAACTGATGCTAAAATTTTCAAATGTTTCTGAAAAACAAATCCAGGGATACAAGCCATATTATAACATGTTAAGTGAGGAATAATTTATTTGCAAATTATAATATAAATAGCTAAACCAAAATTGTCACTACTATTTCATTGGTTTACTTCGTTTATTCATTGACAAATATACAAATTTATCTTGAATACATCTACTTTGTACACTATCTGATTTATGGAAACTTGTTATTTAGGTAATGAGTTTAGCTCTCCAGGTGAATGAATTGGTTGTATCGAATGATGTAAGTGTGTGTGTAAAATGTCAATATGTATGGTCTTATTTTACTTCTAAAAACCTAGATGACATGTCAAGTTATTTTAGTAATTTAACAAAGCAGACAATCTGTAATACCTTAATTATGAAAGTCTCTAGGGGGACTTAAAAATGCTTATTATGTATTTTTCAATATAAAAAGTCTTCATTTAGAAAGTAACATCTAAAGTCTTTGTATGACATTGGAAAAATACTCCTCTGTTTTAATGAATTTCATGAATGTTAATAAGCCAAGCTGTGTTTAGACAAGGTCTTGCCTCTTAAGTAATGTTTTCCAACAACTTCTCATTCTTTGAGACCATTATGTAGATCTTGTGATGTCACAGTAATCTCCATGGCAACACAGACGTCATTAACATGAAACATAAGCAAAGCTGTCTTTATTCAAACCATTTACTGATTTATTTATTTATTTGTTTGAAAGAATAAAGAAAAAAAAGTAGGTTAGGAAAAAACCTTTCATCTTTGAATGCCTTCCGAGATAAAATAGTATGAGAACTTCTAATTTAAAAATAAAATAAGGGTAATTTTTCCCAAAGAAGGATCTATTCCCAGGTGTTCTGATGAGGTACCTGCCTTCTAGCTTTCTGTACTGGAGATGTTGCAAAGCTGAACTGCTGCAACAGGCTAAATTTGTTGTTGCCTCTACCAGTAGGCTTCAGTTTTGTTTGTTTACATAATTGTATATATAGTCTGTGAACATAGATCTTGAATTCAACAGGAAAATGCCGTCAACACATTTCTTTTGTGTAGTATATATAAAAGAGTTGTAAAGGAATGCTAGGTGGTATTCTAGTCTGAAAAGTATTGAGGATCACCTGCTGCCATAAAGACCCTGAGCATCTACTCTTTTTACAGTAAATTTGCAAAATGATTTATTATTCTTAACAGCACTTTTTCAAGATTGGGTTTTTAACCATTTTTAGCTTAATGTTTTAGTATGTAACATTATGAAAAGATAAAGTGAAAAGCAACAAATGTGAAACTTTGCACAATTACTCAATTTTTCTACCTAAACTAGTCAAACTTGCTACCGTACTCACTCTTGTAACCTGGTAAAATTTTAAAATTAACCTCACTTTCCAAAACAGTAGTCTGTTCTAAAACAAAAACTGTGTGAAGATCCTAAAGCGTATGTTTCAGGGTTGACTGAGGGGACTTGCTATGGAAGCAAACCTCCAGAATCTAGCTAATTTCAAATTATTCACTGTGGGTTTTCAGGAACTTCTTTTGAAGGGCTTTCAATAGTCAGCTATAAATTAGCAGATTAATGCAACCTCTGATCTGGGTTGCATTTGCATAAGAATTAAATCCCTGTGAGTATTACGTAGATAAAGCACTATAGTCTGTCATCTGTAAGGATGCTAACTAAAAGTGTGCAAAATACTGAAGAGGTTTACTAAACTTTTCAGTTGGAGTTTAACTTCTACACGTTTTTAGCAGGAATTATTTAAAGCCTTAATTTACTATAAATGTGCTTATTCTATAATTTTAGTGTGGTCTGGTTAGTCATCAGCCATTCTCTCTGTCTGGCTTGCTGGGTTCTCCGCACCCTCCTGCTGCAGCACCAGGGTTATTATCTTTGGCACCATGATTCCTCTTCCCCCACAGGCAGCGGGTGGTTTGGGTCCCAAGTGAAGCAAGGAGCTGCAGTGATGTCTGAGGCTTTTTTCTCCTGTGAAACACTCCTCCCAGTATTATTAAGTGGAGTGTAGTTAGCTGTGATATTGAAAGTGAGTCCCTTCCCTGACACATGAGCTGTTGTATCTGAGGCTGTAAACATCTAAGCTATCATATGACATTGGATAAGCCTAATCATCCTTATCCATGGTATGCAGTGAGCTCATGTCTCCAGGATTTGCAAGCAGTGACAGGTCTGCAAATGCCTCTTCAACTTGTGTTCTACTTGCCAGCATCTCAGTTTTCCTTTCAACTGAAAAGCATTTCTGTGAAGCAGCTACTTGCTCTTGCTGAAAAAATAAATGCTATAAACAGAATAACATTGTAGGAATTAAATAAGTTAAAAGGAAGAAAAAGCTAATCTAGTTATTATTTTGATATGCAGATGACCACTGCATTTTAATTAAAAAGAATAGTTATTACAAGTCAAAAGCAGCTTGGGCTTCCCTTGCATCTTTACTTGCTTTTCCTAAAAGACAGGCACTAATTCAAATGAGAATCAGTGAAGTCAGCCTATATTATCAGATAATTTGATGTTCTGTCTTTCAGTTGGCAAACTCTTGCTTTCATAGTTTTCAGCGTGGAGCTGTAAGTGTGGGGAAACCCACTGCTGCCTTCCCTGCTTGCCTCATCCCCAGCGGAGCTGTTCACGTTAGAGTGGCTCTGCATGCATGAAGGGCTCTGCCTTTTTTTCTGAGGGGTCAGAAAATGGCCACGCCAAATTTAGTTTTCATCAGAGCACTTAAGCATTCCCCTGGGAATGGCTTGCGCATGTACACAAGCTTTTTAATTGTAACGTTCTTCTTTTTCATCCCTGGCAAGGATGAGTTGGGTGGGGGTCTGGGTTTCAGAGCACATTGATGTGAAACCCAGCTAAACCTAGCTTGGCTGGAACAAACCATATAGAGGGACTCATGCTTCTTATTCTAATCTGGACAGACCAAAATGAAATATGGTGATTTTTAATGAAAAAGATGCGTGAGGAGAAACTTGACTGAATCCCTTATTATCTCTCTAAATGGCAGATAGAAAATAGTCCCCATTTTGTTTCCCATCTAGACATCTGCTTAATACTGCTCTATATTTTATCAAGGAATTCAATGTAACTGGTTTGCTTTAGAACTAAATCTAACTAACGAACATTTTGATGTTGTTGCAAGCTGAATGTTGATTATTACATCAAGATTTGATTTTGGGATTTTTCAGAGACCAGACACATTCTGCTCATGTTTGCTTCTGTATCATCAGATAGTAATTGATGCAGTGACTGAAAGCAGATGCCTGCCGTGACTGAGGTTATGGCACTGCTGTGAGGAAGTGACATGTGTGGGTGGGACACACAGAAAATGATCCATCCAATGGAATGGGGGCTCCTCTCTGCTCTCATATTGAGAACTGGAGGACAGAGAGGTGATTGGAAATAGTAGATAGTACTTGAATGTAAATGGTGATGGTAATAACAGCATGGTGATGGTAATAACAGCATTTTCAGGATGAGGGCTACCTAAGAGCAAATGAAGACACTTTGGCTAACATAACTTCAAATTCTAAATACGCTTCATGCAATACCTCTGTATTTCATTTTGGCAGTTTTCTATGATTCTCCTAAATGTAGATGTCAGCTGAAGCAATGTAATTTTCACAAAAAGAGCTTTGAAGTATCGGGTTTATGTAACTTAAGATCCATTTTTATCATGAATATGTTAAAAGCTTGAGAAACTAAACTGAACTGTGCATAGCCTTGTGCTTACGGATTTATTCATGTGCAGTCTTGAACAGATAAGGATTGGTTGCAGTGAAAGTGGGATAATGTTTACTTTGATCTCCATGTTTATTTAGATGTTCTGCATTGGCATATATTGCACAGCAGTGATATTAAACCTATTGTACATCCCATTTGAAAAATTTCAGAACAAAGAAAGTTTTTGAATATCTGATTCCTCGAGTTTTGGCATAAATCGTTGCAATATTCATTCATTACATTTCTACTTTAATTATATTCTAAATTTTGTTAAGAAAAAAAAAAAAGGCAAAATCTGTATGGAACTTATTTCCTTGCATACATATACCCTAGAAGACTCTAAGAACTTGAGAAACAAGAAAATGTGCTACTTGTATTTTTCCTTTCATTAGAACATGTCTAAATAGAATATACTTTTTTGATTCAGAAGAAATGTCAATTAAATAGATTTTGTTCTCAACCAGCAGCTTTGTTCAAAATGTTGCATTTACACATACATAAAACTGTAAGAGTATTGTATGCTGAAGAATGTGCACCACAGATATGACCATACTTTGTGGAGCTTTCCTTGTGAGAAGTAGAAATAATTTTAGTAAAACCTTGAGCTAATACAATGTAGGGAATATAAAAAGAAATAAAAGTTAAGATTACGTTGTAGAGGAAACCCTAAATTTGTATGTGTCCTTTTTGCAAAATAATTGTAACTTGTGAAATTGAGTTTTCTGTGAGTGATCTTTGGTCTTTAAGAGGAAGAAAGAAAAGGGCTTCACACTGTAAACCCTTTCCGTGGTGTTGTGGAGTTTTCTTCAGATACTGCATCACTTTTGATGAATGCATTTACATTCCAGTGCTGAGAAATAACTTTCCATTTGGGAGCTGGGTTGACGTGAAAACAGGAATGTGGAGGCCCAGGGTGAGGGGACAGGGCTGAATGCTGATAGAGAAACATTCCCTCTTCAGTAGCTGCTGCCTCTCCTGCGAGCTTTGAAAAGAGCATCTGTGTGTGCGTGTACGAGGATGTCTGGGGACCTGGGGAAATGGATGGGTTGTGTCTGGATAAAACTGCCTTGTCCTCCAATGTCATGATGATAAGAGAAAGAATAGAACAAGTCACCTCAGTACCTGCAAGTTTTTGGCTGTCTCTGTGTGTAAGTGCTTATAAAAAGTCATGTGTTGCTTGTGGCTTTAGATGTTTCATTTAATTGAAGTACTTTGTTGTTTTGTTTTACTACAAAATCTGTTAAATTTGAAGGGGGATAAATGCAGGCAGTGGTCGTAAATTATTCTCTTGTTGTTTGTTAGCCACAGACATATTTATACTACTGTAGTTTTATAATAGTAAAGGTTTTTTTTAATGAAAACCGAGAGTGTAAACATGGGAAATATGGAAACCCTTAACTTTCATTTAAGACTTGTCTTCTGTTAACAAGAATGAAACCTGGAAACTGATACCTCTGTTCTTTAGCCAGCTGTGTATGTTTTCAGTATAACAAGTTGTAAGCTGAGATATGTATGTGGTAAAATACACTTATGGATAAGGGAACTGTCACCTCTGATCAGTGTAAATTCAATTTAAGAATGCATTAAAATGCAAATGAAATTGTAAACTACTTACATGGGTTAAAATACCTGCTTTTAATACATAGTGAGAAAAAGAGGTTTTTTTTCATACTAATGACTTTATTTGGAAAACATGCTTATACCTGCTTTTAATACATAGTGAGAAAAAGAGGTTTTTTTTCATACTAATGACTTTATTTGGAAAAAATGCTTTTGAATAGTCAAGTGGGAAATTAGACTTTTTGTCAGTTGTTTAAAGGAATAGTATAGTTAGGGAGAAATTGCTTGGGGAAAATAACTAGCTGTCTACTGTAAAGTGGATTCCTGTAAATAATATTGGTTTATATATCTTTAAGTAGTTGTTTGTGTTTGGGGGTATTTTTTGGTTTTGTTTTTTGGCAGGGTTTTTTTGGTATTTTGTTTTTTGGGGGGGGGTTGGTTTTGGTTGTGTTGTTGTTGTTGTTTTTGTTTTTTTTAAATTAAAGTGGGTTTATATTCACATCATGCATTCAGTATCCCTATGGGAATGCAAGTACTGTGATAGAAAAGGACTCCAGAACTGAAATTATCTTTGGGACAGGTGCTGAGGAGATCATCTGTGAAGCTTAATACTTGGGGAACCTCAAGTCAGAGCTTATGTGGTAGCAGGGAAGAAAAGTGTTGGAAAAGCTGCTGCAAAACAAGGTTCTCTGGGGAACTTAGGTGAGGTAGCAATATCCTGACCAGGCAGCCCTTCTGGCTTTCTAAATTACTGTTATAACCTCTGCATCCCATATTGACAGCTACAATTGCAACGATACCTTTACACTGCCTTAGCTTTCTTTGGTGAAATTCTCTCATGCACATTACCAATTTAGAGAAAATAGTTGCAAATCTCTGATTCTCTGAGGTATAACATTGACTTAATAGTTGCAAACATGCTATATTTAGCAGTTGAAATTAATAAGGCTTAACAAGACAATTTTGATTTAAATGATTAAGGAATGGTATGATACAACCAAATGTGACGTGTGTATGTCATGTAAAATTCTCTACTGCATTTTAAAAACAAATATGGGGTTTAAGCTTAAGCTCTCTATATGCACAGGCTTATCTCACCCTACAGTAAGGGAAGAAGTAAATTTGTCAAATCCCTGATTTATTGAAACCTGCTAATAAAGGCTCTCTGCACTGTACTTTAGGTAGCCAGTACTCATGTAGACTACTTTGTGAGAAATCTGGGTAGTCAAACTCACTTTCTATGGAAAGTCTGGCATCAAAATTTAGTAAAGAATATTGTTTAGTGAAAGTTACTGAAATAGAGTTCATATCAAGAAGATAATCTATCAGCCCTTCCACTGAAACTTTATTTGCTTGGTACTGTTTCTGTGTGATACCTAACATCCCTCGAGCCAGCTTACATGCCTGTGTGTGGTCCCTTGTATGAAGTTCTTCTGCTGGTATTTCAGAGAATCACAGGATGGTTTGGGTTGGAAGGGACCTTAAAGGTCAGGTAATTCTAAACCTCCTGCCATGGACGTGGACACCTTTCACTGGACCAGGTTGCTCAAGAGCCCTGTCCAATCTGGTCTTGAAATGGGGTATCCACAACTTCTCTGGGCAACCTGTTCCAGTACCTCACATTCTTATAATTAAGAATTTTATAAAAGGCTTTACAGTTTGGGCTTTTTCATCAGCTCAGTAAACAGATTGTATCATATGTTCGGTATTTGCTGCTTCTTATTGAATGCTAATGTTTCAAATAACTTGTTTTCAATTAAATCAAGTTTGTTTGGTGGCTTCCTCTAATAAGTGGCTAGTTACTGCAGAGAGAGATTTTGGAGAAGAGTGTCACTGATGTACTTTTTGTTGGTCTTTTATTTTTGCTCTTGTGGGAAACTCTGATAGATTAATTCAGATACAACTTGCTGACTTTGATGTCAGCCTTATGAATCGAAACAGCAGGATTAGCAATGCCCTAAGATGCCAGGTGTTAGTCAGAGTTGCACATCAAACAAAAACCTGTGTTCAAGTGTGGTTCTGCAAGAGATGGTGTGCAATACTGGGATGGATGTTCTACCACAGTCAGAGGTGGACAATTCTGAAGTGCCCAGATATAGTGGACAGTAACAAGAGAGTTCCCTAATTTTCCCTGATTATGCGAATTCCTCACTGGTGATGAATTTTCAGCAGAGATTGGAAGTCAGGAGGTTTAGCTGGTGTGGCCATCTGAGAACTGCAACATTTGAAAGGTCATTTAACTTTCTTATGCCTTGATTTACTTGTCTTCTTTCTTACAGCACTTCACAAAGTTTAAAGAGTTTGTTTTCAGCCTGAAGTGCCTTGTGATCTTTGGTCAAAGATAATATATACATGTGATGCACTGTCTGCTCTGATAAATTTCATGCTGTCACAGGAATCTGAATAGTCCAGGAATGGCACAGTTATTTGCCATGAGAGCCAGTGTGTTACTGGGGGCAGAAATTGAGAATTTTCCTTATAGCAACTGAATTCATGCCTTCTATCTTAATATGTTGACTACCTGTTCTCTGGTGCTAAAAGGTGAAATCTAAATAAGTTATTCAAGAATAGAAAAGCACATCCTAAACACAGCTTTTTGTTTTTTACTGTGTTTTCTAAAGCTTGAAACTTTTGCATCTCAGCAGTGATTAGCAACAGACAGAAGTTTAAAGTTGATACTTACAGACAGTAATAGAGGAAGAAGAAAGGTGGAGTGGAAAAGTGAATATGCATTTTCTGTTGAAATGAGTGCTTGCTCCAAGGCTACAAAAATAGGTTAGGAAAAAATAGAGCAATATGGGTTTTCTAAGTGGAAAGAGAATATTTCTGTTTGCTTCCAACTAGAATATCAAATAAGTTTACCTATTAACCACCATTTTTTGTGTTTTTGTTTTTCAGTCAGTGAATTGATTTACTTTCTCCTTTCTTTAGTCCTCCTTTATCTTTTTAAGGAAAAAGTATGGTATAAATCAGGCTATTGGCCAAGAAAATAAGTTTTGGCACTTCTACAACAGTTTAATGAATCAGTATAATGGCTTCATTTCTGGTGTCTTTAAGAGTAATTGAAATTGTATAAAATTCAAGATGGTACTGTAAAGAACCCTGTGTTTTTTTTCTGGACTGTAGGATGAAGCATGTGTTTGCCTCTAGGAAAATAAGCATTTTGTCCAGAGACTTCTTTATTGAATATTTCTTTTCAAGAGGCTTAGTGTTCCGGACAATTTTTTCTATTGTAAAAGTCCCATGTACCATTAAATGCGATTATTATTTTGATGAATAAGCACAGCTGGCATTTCTTTTCAATATCTGACTGCCTTCTTTTTGAGCCTATAAATGTGCTGTTGTCAAGAGATTAGCCTTTGGGGTAGCAAGTTAAATTGTTCATTTCTACTAATCGCCAGGCAGGACAGGAGCATAGATATGAACTGGCTAGATAGACTGTTCGAATGGTGTGTGAACTGCAGTTTGTGAGCGAGGAAATAAAGCTTGAAACAGTTCTCTTTCACAAACACTGTAGCTTCAGTGTGTTACCACATGCCAGGATTGGTTAAAATTCAGATGTTACAATTTTATTGAGTTCGGTTTGTTTTTCGAGATGCTGCCCTGGGGGCTTCAGACAGGAGGGTTTCCCATGTCTGTTGCACAGTGCCAAATGGAAGAAAGGGAAAGGCCAAATAGTTATATTGGCTCTTGGCTGTTTTAGGGTAGGTTGGTTACAGCAAACTTGAAGAGGGGTCCTGGAGTTCCAGTCATTTTGGTGTCTGTCCTGCCCTCCGGTCTGCGATGGGAAAGGTCTGGCACTGACCTGGCGTTCTTAGCCAGAGGAGGAATCACACACCCCCAAAACAAACTTTAGCTGGCTGCCTTTCTTCCACTCTGATGGTGTATGATAAAGGATCTTACTGTAAAGGTCCTGGATTTCACTGAATCATGTACTGGTTCTGTGCTCTCCACCTTTACATCTGCACTTTAAGGATTCTCTGCAGTGAGCCCTGCAAGTGCCCACATTCATCCTATACAGGCAGAGCATTCCAGAAATCAAAATAAAAAACCTTTCAGTTTTTTTCCTACAGGAAACACAATAGTATCATGTTTAATTATTTGCACTGTGATGGGAATGTGTCATGAAAGGGCAGAACAACCTTTTGTCCTCATCTATCCGATTTGGGAATACACTCATCTTCCTTATTTTATTAATTTATTTTAAGTAGAAAAGAGCTAATTGAAGTTGATCAGCCTTTTAATTCTCTCCTTGGTATGCCAGTTAGCTTTTGTTAAAGAAATGAAGATAGCTTAGGAAACTTAATACTGTAATGCCAGAAGATACTAGATCAAACTCTGTAATGCAGTTCAGAATCAGCTGTGCCTCTTCAGTAGACAGCTCTTGATTGACACTTGTTTTGGTGTTAATAGACTTATGTAGCAAGTACTCTTAGGGAACTATGTAAATACAAAATAGACAGCTCCTAGTGTCCTTGGGTCTCAGTTAATTGTCAAAGGACACATGCATGAAACTTGTGCACAGGTATGTATGTTTTTTCTCTTCTTTACAATATCTGAATAGGATATAAATATGCTTGTGAATTGTGTTATAGCTGTGATTTCTTTTCTAATTGAAATATTTTTGTTTTTCAGTTTTGGCAAGCGTTCTGCCGGCAGCTTCAGACGTGGATGTGAATGCATTGTTTTAGAGCCATCTGAAATGATTGTGGTAAGAATATTTTCACTCAGTTGCTTTCAAATTTTACAGACCAGCTTTGGTAACACTTCACCTTCCAATAAGACTTAAGTGTTTTCTGGTTTGCACATGATCTTTTAATAAATATAAGATGTCATACCTATCATTTATATAGTTGTTACATGTACTTTTGCAGATTCTTGTAAAATGAAAGTTTTCTTGTGCTAGCAGAATAGTTTGTGGTTGGTTGTTTCTTTGAGCAGCTTTTTTATTATAGGTAAACAGAGATACTTTAAAGTATTAGTCTCAGGTTACCTTAAGTAATTAATGTTTGGTTGAATTAAATTTAATCTCAGCCACCTGAGGTTTTTAAGAATAAATTTGAACATTTTTAAATTCTGCCAACCTTCCTGGGTGAAGGTTGAGGGTATTTTGTTAGCAACATCTGCTGTAGTCCAGTGGCAGAACATAATCTCTGAGGGTTCACAGACTCAGAAGTTTTAGTTGTCACCTCAGGGTGCTTCATCTGAACAAATGCAGAATCAATGGGCTAATTATTTTTTTCTCTCTGTCACTGAGATCAGTTCATAATACAGACATGACAATTATCTAAGCCATATATAGATAGCTTAAATATAGACGGTGACACTAACAATTTTTTCCCTAAAAAGTAACAGTTTCTGTAAAACTTGTGGAAACTTGGGAAATTGTGGTATTACTTTAGGATTGTACTTGTTTATTACCAGTTTGTGTAACTCATATCTGACTATTCAGGAAACAGTTTGTTGTCCCAGTTTTCTTCTGTAGAAATATACAATTTCATTGGTTGGAGCTGTGTGAATATCTGTTTCATGTGTATTCCTTGGTAAGTTATAAGGAAGAGTGATAAAAAGATAGGCATTGGGAAAGGAGATGACTAAACAAAAAATTCTCTGGACTGATGGATAATGTTGGGTCAGAGGCATGTGTTTGCCAAAAAACGTAGCTTCTACAGTTTTGGCAAGATGAGATGGAACACTTCAATCAAGCTTTCAAAAGAATAATTGTACTTTGAATAGAAAGAATCCTATCCCCAGAGTTTGTTGGCCACACAAGAGGTGTAGCAGGGTGTGAGTGTGAAGGTGTCAGAAGTAAAACAGATACTCCCTACAGAGGGGGTAAGCATTGCCTGCTCTTCTGGTGAACCAGAGACTGTGCTCATCTCTTTGTGTCAGGGTACTGAAAGCTGTGTTTAGTCACATGGGCTGACTGATGTGTGACCCTTCTGAGACAGATAAGCTGCAAATTCATAGGAGTATTTTGTCTAATATTTCTTTCCTTGTTGAAAAATTTGCAGGAACCTTACGAGGTGCCTCGTAAGATCTCTCATTTTGAGGGATGGAATTGAATAACAGGAGTTAACTGAATCCCCCTATAGAGCCAATGTGATTTTTTTTCCTCATTTCCTTGTTGGTCTCAAGTAACTGGAATAAGGTTTCTATTAGTAGGGGGAGCACAGAAGAGATGTTGATTTTTAGCCAAATTACTGCAAGAGATCATTCTCTTTTGGGAAAACCAGAACTATTAGTTCAAATATTTTCATTGCAGCATACTGTTGTGTACTAAATTAGTCTTCAAACTCTGTAGACAGTGAAACTGAGAAGACTAATTTTATACTAGGATATACCTAATAGGTATTTTTTATTCTCTCTGTTGTTGTTTTGAAGTGATTTTTTACATGTAAATGCAGTTTATTAGAAATCTGTTTATGCCTTCAAAATATTTGAAGTAATAAAACCAGTCCTGCCTGCTGAAGAGTGAAACTTTTGCCATAGATTGGTTCGGCAGGATGCTGAATAGATGTCAGTAGGGAAACAGGCAAGTCTTGTCTCATACCAGTTTTCTTTTCTTTCTGTAATGTATTGATTGGTGAAATGTTCGTATTTGTGCATTTTGTACAAACTTTGTTTAAGTGTAAGAAAGGGGTGAGCAAGTAAGAATTTTTCTTCTGTCATTTCTGAAAAGTGATCAAATTCAGTGATGCTTTTCATACTAATGTTGTTGTATTTTTTTTTAATTTTAGTAGTGGTTTCACAGTGCTGAAAAGGCAGGAAATTCAGAGCTAGCTGCTGTTTTTTGAAAGTAGGATTTCTTGTGTTTCAAACGAAAAGAAACATTTTTCTCTCTTGTGGGGAAAGACACTCTCTTGCATCTGTTGTAGGTTGATTACATGGAAGAAAATGAGGAATATTTTCAGCGTCAAGCGTCTCACAGGCAATCTCGCAGAAGGTTTAGAAAAATCAACCAGAAAGGGGAGCGACAAACAATTATTGATACTGTTGACCCTTATCCTGTGGGGAAGCCACCTCTACCTAGAGGCTACCATACGGTAAGCTGTCTTTATTTATGGTTCACAAAAAAACATAAACAGGAAAACTACTGAAAATGACCCAGTCAGAATGGCTAAACCCGCTGGTATCTTTCAAGTGTGCTTCTGTGGGGAGGTTTCCCTTCAAAATAACTGTGAATGTGGCTCCATCAGTACGTGAACATGTGTGCAGCTTGCATCTTAGTTCAGAGTTGAAAGAACATTTCTTATGACTGTGAATGTCACATATTATTTTTTAATGTTCCAATCATTATGGAAAATTGTGAAGGAAATTCTGTTCTCATTTCCTTTTGCTATTAGGTTACAGTAGAAATAGTTTAGTGTGCTGTGTTAAGGGGTCAGTCAGTGAAGCACTCACTCACGTATGTGATAACAGGTGTTCCCTGAAAAGGACGTGCTGTGATGCAGCACACCAAATTGGATTAAATCTGTCATTTCTTTTTGGAACCCAGAACTTAAATGTAAAATTTAAATTAACTTTTGCTGGTGTTTGTCCTTTATACTTTAGCTTTTAGTGAGCTATGTAGTTGGCCCATCATCGAGGAAATCATTTGGTCATTTTACTTGATTGCTTTTGGGGGTGAGGGAGGGAATCTATATATGTTTCCAGACTTTCTCTTGAGATGAAAATAAACTAATAATTAAAACTTACTCTACAAAATATTTTATATGGGTTTTAAACTGAGAAAAGCTCTATTAGATTGATATGTTCGTTTGGTATTGATTTCAACTGTGAGCAAGATACTGGAAAAGCTGCTTGTCTTTGGCTCTCATTTATTTGTTTAAGCCCTAAATGTGGTAGAACCAGAAAGTCATGGGCATAAATAACTTCACGCATATTTACTCTCAGTGAGTTCCACGGGCTCAATTTTGTACAATGTAAGCCATATACATATAAATTTGCAGGATGAAAGCTTTAGTGTTTTTAAAATGCCATCTTTGGTACAATGGAGTTGTTAGCTTTTTCAATTTTTCCTTCTTTACCCTTATTCCTTGACTTGTTTGCCAGTTCACTGTATATTCAATGTGTGTCTGTAAGTGTGTAGATGTTTGATTACATCTGTTGATTATACAGGCTTTTCCTCATGACTTGAGTAATTACATTTTATGCCAACAGTTTGGTTTTGTTTATACAACAGATTTTAATGGTTTAATTTTCAGTGCAGTTTTAATTGTCTCTAAATTTAATGTGAATTGAGCCAGTTCACTTGGTTTGAAGATAAAACATTTTATTGGCCTGTTTTTGCAAAAAAAAAGAAATATGTGGTATTGTACTTTGTAGGAATTACAGAAAGAATTACTTTTGCTCATATTATTTAGATGTGTGTGTTGTGCTTAGCAAACAGTTGTAGTGTGATCTGTACCTAACTCTAGAAGGGCAATATTTGGATTACACAGTGCCATTTGCATTTGCAGGTCTTTGCCTGTTGTATAAATTTCACTTTAGGTGTGCCTGATGAGTTTTTGTAAGCTTAACTGGTACTAAAAGCAAAAGTCCATCCTGTGCTATTCTGTTGTGCAAGTTCATAATGGTTTTGTGTCTGTGCTGGGAAATCCATTGCAAGTGAGATTTCATATTGGGATGGAAGAGATTGCCAAATAAACTGTAAAATTTACAATAATTACATTCAAATGTTGCTTTTCAAAGTGTAATATAATGCATATGACTGGCTTTATTATAGTTTTCAAGGCAAATAGAGTCAAATAAGCCCAAATGAGTTTTAAATTGTAGTTAAGACTCTTCATGCTGGTCCATTTCCTCCTATTTTTACAGTATTTGGTGATCTTGTAGACGTTATTCTCATTCACTTCTACTAGCAATGTTATTTCTATTGCTTTAACCATACACGTTACAGGCTGCGCTGTCTTTTCGCCCTTCCTATTTTATGTCCTTTGACCTCATTATATTGGTCTTAATTTCTTGAAAAATTGACTGAAAAAAGCAGGATTTTTTTGGAAACACATATGAATTCAAGACACATTATAACATATATCTTGTGGACTTGTTGCCCATCCATTCTTTGGTCAGCATCTGTCAAGGTGTCATCCTTGTTTCTACTTTTTAATTTTCGATACAAAAAGATGGAAGTATTAAATTTAATTGAAAAAGGATTAATATGATATATTTGTTTTCAAGTTTGCTCTTCCATGTGGATGTGTTCTAGTTTAGGTATTATGTACATGAGATTCAAAGTAATAAAGCTTTGATAGTATCCTCAAAATCTTCACAATCTGTAATTTTCTTATATTCTGTTTTACCCTAAATCCATAGTTAGCATTTAGAATTATTATTTTGGTTGTTGATAAATTGTTATGCTTTATTTGCAGTAGTCTCTGAATGCTTTTCTTCAGAAGGTTCAAACAGTATTTTCTGAAGAAAGTTTTCTATGTCATAAAAGCATAGAGTGAAATTTAGAGATGAAATGCAGATGCATGGTGTGCTTTTCAAGAATTAAAAATTAAATGCAGCGCTCTCAGTTGCAGCATGGCTTTCTGCAGTAGAGCCAACTTGTGTGGGATGGTGGACCCTCATTAACATGATTTTAACATTATCTTCATAGTGGTGGAATGTACTATGGCATGTCTGATAATGTTCATCTTTTCCTTTCCTCCTATATGGCATTCATTTCATTTTGGCTCACAGGAATGCACTAAACCTCAGGTATTGTAACTTACTGTGTATGGTCCACTAACAATTTACTTGTGGGTTTGCAGTGTGATATCATAATACTGATGCCACATTATGACTAAAATTGCCTTCTAGCCTTTGCTTTGATAGTTCAGCAGTCTCACTGTGCTATAAAAACACTTATGTAAAGGTGAAATTTACTGACAGCACGATGTCTTGCCCAGCTTGATTGACCTTCCTCACTTTGACATCCTGTGATTTGCAGGAAATGAGAACTATAAACAAAGGGTGTATATCAAATATTTAGTGTTTGGCAGGCACTTTACTCAAGTATCTCCTTCATGACCCAGAGAACTTAGTCTTTGATTTTGACTTTAAAAATTGCCCCCCTATCACTGTTTAGTACCTGTGTGTCAGTAAAACAGGGAAATGGAGTGTGACAAGATGAGCACTAAAGAAACAAAAAAAGGCTTTGCCATGGTGTTTCTTGCTTATCTTCCATTCTGATGGTTTCTACTGGCTCAGTATAAAAAGGCTGGATTTTGTAGGCAAAGTATGTCTAAATGGCCATTATCTAAAACATAGGTTTGTCAAGATAGGGAGAAGAAGGTGCCCAAATAAGTCAAATATCTTGGAATGGTACCAAACCAAACAAAATATGGAAGTTTTCCCTCATGTCAGACCTCAAATGCACGCAAAGTGATCTGAAGATCTGAGCAGCATCTTTTAAACTTAAGTGGCATTTGCAGTTGCACTTGTCAATGCCAAAGTAAATAAATACTGAGCATCTGTCAGATAGAATGTTTGATAAGAATGTGTATTATCAAATTGTTAAATGTCTCCACTTCTATGCTTGAGAAATCTCTTGTGATAGAGCTGAAAACAAATTGAAATGACTTAATTTTTTTTTAGGTTAAAAATTCTTCCTTTCTTCAAACATTGCTTTGGTCAATTCTCCTGATGTTTTCTTTATCAGGAAATGTGTTTATTTGAAAAGTTCCTCATGTGTTGCATTGTTAAATTCATTTACCTAAAACACTTAGAGGGTTCAAATTTGAATATGTTTCCAGTATCACAGACAAGTGATTTCTGGGCTGAAATGTTCACTTTCTTCAAAATGTGTACTACACTTTTTCTAGTAACCCAGTTCCTTACCTTCAGAGCAGTGCTCCCCAGTTTTTCAGTGGCATGATCCTTAGTAACCTATGGTTACTAAAATATTATGTTTAAGAGTGATAATGTACTTCTCAAATTATGGTAGGAATTTGAAATACTTCATAGTATTTTAATAATTTACCTTAATGTTTGAAAGATCATTTGAAGTGAAATCTAATGTTGAGTATCATACTTAGGGGTGTTACCTTTGGAACAAGTGTTGGTGATTTCTAGGGTAAGGAAAATAGAAACTTCGTCATATATGGAAATAAAATGCATGTGTTTTATCACACAGATAAAATTACATCCTTTTTTTACCACCTTTATAGTTTGGTAAAATTCATCAGTTCTTTTTCAGGAAAAAAAAAAGCTGATAAGTTTGAGCTGCTCTCACTTGAATCTAGAAAATGTTTGCTTGTGCTTCTAATGTGTCAGAAACATCTTTAACTAGATTAGTGTTAATGCCTCCTTACTTAAAAGCAGAAATAGGATTTTAACTCCTCAATGTGGATTTTCATTCTGTGTGTACCTATACTTAAGGCTACATCATATTTTCAGTGCAAAGCCTTTGTTTAGAATGATTTTACTGAAATGAGCATGGACCCATTCTCCTGAGAACCTACATGGCTTTACTTCTGCTTTAGACTGTTTGTTGTTTGGTTTTGGTTTTTGTTTAAAAAAAAAAACAACACTTTAAAAGTATATAGTCATCTATGGAATGATTTTAAAAAAGGATAGACTTTCTTGTAATATCTTACTGCCAGTAAACTTTGTGGCTGTTTCAGTGCATCTGTGAAGAATTAGTCATGCTCTGAGTGTTGCTGAGCTGATTGTTCTGTATATAATTCATGGAATATTTGGGGTAAATTGACACAAGTTCATAAAGGAAAAATCACTTTGTCCAAAATAAGGTGCTGTTCTTCAGTGGCATAGAGATTACAAGTAGCGTTTTGCAATTCACTGATTTGTGATAGTTTGTGTCTTTCTAGACTTGGTATGTAAACTGAGATGTTGGCTTTTACTAGTCTGTACTGTAGTCTTTAGTTTGCTAAAGGCAAAGTATCAAATCTTACTGGGGTGTATTTAAAGAGATGCAGGTAGGCCTGTAAGAATAATGCTGAAGTGCCTGCAGGGTAGCCCTGAACAGAAAGGTGGTGTGTGGTGTTTTACTCTGTGTGAATCTGTCCAAATTTGATTTAGTTAACAGGCTTATGAAATTTGCTGCTAGTGCATTCTCAGCCAGGCTTTCTCTAGCCAGCTGCTGAAATTGCTGCAAAGGGCTCTCTCCTTTTAGAAGCCTTCCTTATCCCATTCAGCTTGAGATTCACGTGGGGTGACAATCCGTTTATCCGGTGTTGGAAAGAAAAGAGCGGTGGGCGCGGAGCCATCAATGACCCCGGCTTCTACCCCAGTTACAGGCATGGAACAATTTTATCCTCACACGCTGCTGTGGAGCATTGTGAGATGTGTTTAGGGCAGACAAGTATTCCTTCTGGGTTTTATTTGAAGGAGTTGGCTGAAAATGTGAATGAGAGGAGGGCTGGAAGTGAAACCATGTCCAATGTTGCTGAGTCAAATCTCATCTGCAGCCATGACTCCCTGAAAAAATAAGCAGGAGAGTTTTTTCTAGCTTTTTTTTTTTTGTGTGTGCTATTTTTAAAAAAGGATAAGAGCCTGCTCATTTTGTAGCAAGTAGAAAACTTTCTTCCTGCCCCTATCTTCTTTTAAAACTAATAGTGCAAAGCATTGGCAAAGTAGCTTTTTTTCTGATACCGTTTGGATTCGCATTGTCTGCTGAGAATCTAAAACACTTGGATTGAAAATTGATGTTCAGATTGTTCTGTTTTATGAAACAAATTTGCCTTTTCCTTTCTTTTGTCTGCAAAATGACATTATAAAACTGTTGTCTATCATATTGCTACATTTAGGAAGGATTTTTAAAAAACCATGAATTTTTTCTGCCTGAATTTTGTTGTTGTTTTCCTTTTTTCAGTGTGTGGCTACTGAGGCAACATGGAAGTTTATATGATGACAAGCAGTGTTTTCTGGTAGTTAACACAGTAGATGAGAATTCCAAAAAGTTGCTTCAATTTTAGCACTTTGTTACAGAAGTCCAGTATAATTTGGGATGAGCTTTATTGTTAAAAACCAGCAAAATACCATTTTTTCTCTGCATGTTTGCTTATGTTGTATGTTGTAAAATACACATTGCTGCATGTCCTGCCATGGACCACACTACATATGATCATTAAATACCTCATATGTGCTTGCTTTTCAACAGTGTGGGCTTTGCACTATTGTGATGTAGCTTGATCTAATGTATTCATGTTAGTGCATTGTATTTTACATAGTAAACTGATGCCAGTGTGATAATGCACTTAGTTGTCTTGTGGAATTTCAGTTGTTTTAAATTAGTTTGAATCAGTAGGAACACTTGCCAGATACCCAGTCTACAAGAAATCTGTTTAAAGGAACACTGTCATTCTTTCAAGCTTGTAAATAGCTGCAGCTTTTAATGTTCTTGATGATTTTTAGAAACATCTAGAACTTCCATTCTAATACAAGATCACTTAATAAAACAAAAACAACAGGCTCAACCATGAGTAATCACATTAACAATAAGAAAAGCTTGCTTTTAGGAAGAAAGAACCATGTCTAAGAAAATTATTTGATAGGACAGTGGGCAAGAAGGTGTGGTGGGCACAGTGAAAGCTTGACTTTGTGAAAAGGTGTAAAGGATATGGAGAGGCTGGAGGGAAAACCAATTTTTTAAGCATCCTTGACCTTGGAAGTGTTGCAAATCTATTTACAAAGGAAAAAAAGTGTCCAGAGAAACAAGAGGGGACAAATACGCTTGGTTGTCAGAAATGTTTGGAGTGCAGGATGTTTGAGGGTTTTGGCTTTAGAGGCTTGTATGAGTTATGGTACCTGGACCAATTTAAATAGATTCAATTTTGGAACCTGCTGGTAAGAGATTTTTCCCCAGATAGAGGAAAAATGTGAAGAGCAAGGAGGAGGGAAGCTGAGAAGGTTCTGCTATGTGGCTTATGCAAAATGAAAGCAAGAAGGTTGCCTCACGTAAATAAAAATTGAACTGAACTCACTCTGTTCTTGGTTATGACACAAATTAATTTAAGTAATGTCAGCAGAAAAACGTAATTGTGTGCACACCTAAATTTGCCAAGTATTGCTGATGAGAAGTAGCATGGTATGCAAAGTTTTAAACACATTAGCAGAAATAAATGCATGCTTGTCTGCCCAAACAAATTTGTCTCTATTAATAATGAAACAGTATAAAATAATTTACTTAACATTTCAAGTGTTCATGTTGAAAATAAAATATACCGTATTGATTGTTCCATTAATAAAAGAAAGGGGCTAGTTCTTAACACTGCCAAGTGCAAGTGTCCTTTTACCAGGAAGGATATTTGTTAAGTTGCTTTTCTTCATCTACAAAATTCAGCATGTAATTTCAAAAGCAGCTGCTTTTATTATTCCATGATGGTGATGATCTGCTCATGCTTTCAAATGAGCTGGATGGTTACGTCATAATGGAATGTAATACAAAATACTAAATAGATATATGTAGTCTGTGTATTCGAACACAGCCAGTAACATTATTTCCTGAAGATTGTGACTGTGTTATACATGTTAGGTGCATTTTGAAGTGAGACGCTACAGAAATTGTGGGATAATTTTACCTGAAATGCAAAATGCTTGAGCTGATTTGGGCAGCTCATGGTAACCATTTTTTTTTAATGGAAGTTGGATGTTTCTTCTTGGGAACATCCACTGGTAACATTATAATGGCACTAAGTAATTCCCATCCCTGTGGTGTGTGTGTTCTGGCAAAACACCACCTTTTTAGGCACACAGCTTCCTTCCTTTAGCCGTGTTGTAAGGGACTGTTACTGTTTCAAGTTATGTATTAAGTTTTGTGTTATTGTTAATATATGAGCAATGCTATAATTTTATTTTGTGTAGCACCCGAAGCAAAGCAAAATTGTTAGTTCATCATCCTTTTAGTAATGACTACTGGCAAGCTAATGCAAAATTAATGACATGCAGTGTGTTATTTACTCAACTTGCAGCTTCTGTCGGAGGTTGTCTATTTTTATAAATTACATCATCCCTACTGCAGAACTCTTATATCCATTGGGATTTACTGTTCTTACATTCCCTTTGGAAGGGCTCACATTGATGTCATAACTGGATTTGTAATTGTGATTAGATTTGGAAACTCAAAGAGAAGCATTGAAGCTATGCAGTATTTTCTACAACTGGAGTGTCAGTAATATTTCTGAGGGGTTTTTTTTCTGACATATTAATGGCACTAGGTCCTGTTTACAGCTTGTAGAGTTGCCAATACTTTATGAGCACACATATGTAAATCTTTGGTTAATAATAGCATAGATTTTCTAGAGTAGCATGATTTTATTGCTGCTACTGACTTGTGATGTGCTCTTTTATATTATATAAAAGATTGTTTTTCTGAGATGTAGAGTATAAAACTAAATGTGAGGTGTGTCATCAAAGCAGAAAGTTGTTCGTGCAGCAGCAAAATGGATTTTTCATAACTCTTTTCTAAATTGATCACTGCATGATGTAACTAAATGCAAATATTGAATTTCCACCACTTGGACTCGATGATCCTTGTGGGTCCCTTCCAACTCAGCATATTCTGTGATTAGAGCTGAGGAAAATTAAAAAAGCAAATATATGCATGTGTTCTTAAATATTTTTAAAAAGGATAACCTCATTAACATAAGGTTGTTGAGTTAGAGATGCTGTTTGTATGTAAAGTGCATATGGGGAAATGGGATTTGCCATATTATATTTGTAGAATGCCAATACAGATCCTTGCAATGCTGGCATTTCCATACAGACAAGTATGAGTGATAGTAGTAGTATAGTTATTTGCCTACTAAAGGATGGAAAGAATCTGTCAGTTCCCGAACATCTGAGCTACTGTTATGTGACCTGAGCTTGACATAGTGACTTAAAGATAAAATTTTTAGTGTTATTAAGTGTTCCTGAATACTTTTAATAAAGCCTTGTATTTGACTTGACTAATTTCAAATTATCATTTTGCTGAGTGAATTTCAAACCTCTAAAAAAATTAACAAATTCAGTAGTTAAAATATCCTAAGCAACTAAGAAAGTATAGAATTGAAACGTGGGGAAAATGTAATGTTCCAAATTCCAAAATGGCCAGTGGCATTCTGGCCTGGATCAGCAGTGACTGTCATGCTGTACTCAGAATTGGTGAGGCCACTCCTGGAATCCTGTGTTAAATTTTGGGTCTCTCACTGCAAAAAGGACCTTGAGATGCTGGAGCATGTTCAGTGTGTGATGGGTAAGCCCTTTTCAACTTTATTGGGTAGATGTGTGTATTACAGTGCCCAGGCTACATCCTGCTCAGTGTAAATGCTCTTATCCCTGCTTGCATCCTGCATTGGGTGACAGTTCAGTTCAGGAGAGCTAACAAGTCTTAAGTAAAGCAAGGTAGTTACCTTGAATTTACCACAAGGCTTGTGTGTAAATTCTTTCCCTGTCCTTCACCACCCTGTTGTGTAGTCATATTTTTAAAGCACTTTTAAAATTCCTTGTATTTATACTTTTCTGATGGATTTAAAAAAATTTTTTTTAATGAAAAAACCTTTTTTTTTTTAATGTAAGGTCTAGTTAAAATGTTAATATTCTGTTGTATGAGTAATGGGTATTGGGAGCTGGGCTTTAGGTTTAAGTAGTTAGCCTTAATTATATTTGAATTTTCAGACAGTAAAGTTTTGACATGCAGCTGGAACAGCTGGCAGGTGTTGTGTGTATTGTTGATGTGGCTGGCAGAAAACCTACACATATTGTGTTGTCGCACTTTTGCATTATTTATACATGTGTGTGTGTGCATGTGCTAAAATGTAAAATATTTTACTTTTCCTGCCTTTTACTTCTAAATTATCTATGACTCTTGAACACTGTAATTTGGTGAATGTAAAGGCCTGCAGCTAACTGGTTTTTAAGTTGAATGATCTGGGGTGCACAAAAGACCACTTTAAAAGCAAGAATTCTGACACCAGTCTTGGAATAAAAAACAGTTAAGAACCAAATTATAAGGGACACTCAGTCTGGTAGGTGCACTTCTACCTATTTTTATTTAACACTTCTGTATCTAGGTAATTAATGATCTTGTAATTGCAAGGAAGAAATGTAGTGTTACATTTGCAAAATGGGACATCCGTCAAGTGATGGTAGTTGGCTTCCTGATTTATTTGATTGGGGAAGAGGAAGGGGAAAGGGCATTTCTTAGAATTTTATAGTAAGTTCTCTTTATTTGAAGGATATAATGTCATGGTTTGGCTTTTTTCCTATATAAAACCAATCTGGCTCATTTTGCTCGATAATTATTTTAAAAGTAGAGGACATGTGAAATTGCATGGAGTTTGTTACTGATAAAAGATCTGTGTAAATTATTTCTGTATAGTTGCTAGAGGCAGGGCACAAAGCTCTCAAGATATGTTAGTACACAGTGCATTACACAAGAGAGGATATTCAGGGGCATGAGGAGAGAGTTCTCCCAGAAGAAAATGATCTTACCCTGCTAAACTCTTCAGTGTTGATTTTAATTGGGAACCCCTGGAGCAGGCTCTTCAGAGAGTCTCCTGGCATGAGACTGTGACTGGAGACAAAAACAAGAGTTATTCCTCCCAACAGACAACTGGAGTGAGTGAAAATTCTCTGTAACAGCAACCAGCTCTTTCAAAGTTAAACTTCCTCAAAACACCAGAGATAAGTAGTAAGTTACTCTGGGAAATGTTCAAGTACACATTAAAAAAGATGAACAGTCAGTCTGGTGGTTTCCTGCTGATCCCATCTACGTCTGTACCTTGAACAGAATTTCAGATTGTCCCTTAGAGCTTTTAAGTAAGGTCAAGGGAAACTGTTAGAGAGCATATTGTATTAGCTTAGAACAAAAATACTGCCCCTCTACTACTGCTGAAGTCACCCAATGAATAAACAAACAACAAAAAAGAATAGAAAACCAGCTAGCATTTACAGGAGACTGAACAATCTGGGGTTTGTTTGTTTTTAATGCATTAATATTGAGACATTAAATAATTGTTCCCCTGCCTTGCTTGGTCTCAGATAAGTTCAGTTCTGTGCCACAGCAATCATCCTTGTGATGCAAATATGTCAGCATATTTCAGGTAGCAGGTTTCAATGGGGCTACTACTAACTGTAACAATACAGAATTTGGGCAGTTGATTGAGCTCAGAAAAATCCTGAGTTTTATTTTTACCTTTGAACAGTGAAACAGTAGGATACACATGAAAGAGGTATGGAGTCATTCACCTTCTATAAAGTTTTCCTACATTGTTCTACAGCGAAGAATGTGAAATTTTAGGGTTGCCTCACATAAGTGAAGGACTTGTGTCCCTGGATTCCTGCTGTGAAATTGGTATGGACACAATGATATGTGGGAGTTTTTGTGGATGTTTTTGTTAGTTTGTTTTTCCTCCAAGACAGTGGGCCAATTTGTATCTCAGTAGTGAACCTCGTCCCCAACAGGTATGGGTGTCAAAGTGGTGTTTAGATCTGGTAAAGAAAACTTGCTACTCCTGTATGCTTGAGATCATGATTCTTGACCTTAAAAGTGTGTCTGTTGTTTTGCTTTCATGCTTTTTTTCCCAGTTTAAAAACAGAAAGCACTTTCTCACGTTCTCTGATGTAATTAACATGCCTTTGTTAAATCCGGTCATTACACCAACGTGAGAAAATTTTGTAAATGTTGGGAAAAACTTCCACCTATCTTGACATAATGAATTTTTTCCACTTCTGAAGTACTGAAACAGTTAAGGAAATGAAACTACTCTGTGACCATTCTGCCAACTGAAGTCATTAATATTGCAAATTTTATGCCTAAGTTTTACATTTAATAATTATAGTGTATAGTTTTAAAGCCATGTTAATATGCATTAACTTTCGGCTTGTGTAAGAATGAACGCTTTGCTTTGTGTAAAAATTGCAGGTAAATCAGTCAAACATCACCTAAAGTGACTTCACAAACATATACATATTATAAATGAGATTTTGACCTAGAGGGAACACAAAAGATATGTTTATTTTTTCTTTTTTTTTTTTCTTTCCCCCCCTAACAGCATCGTTAGATGAAAAGCATAAATAATTATGGAATCCAGAGAAAAGTTTCTGTGCTCTGGTGCTGTGGTGAGCCTTTTCTCAAGTCAGTTTTGTAAGCTAATTTAGATATTCTGGAAATGGGGTGTCTTGTCACATTTTGGATGAGTGTCCATCAGTTATAGGTTTTCTTCATGTCTGTTCTAACATAGTTGTGGAACAGAATTCGATGGCAAGTATTTTAGATGGATACTATGACTTGCTCCCATTTTAAGATGGATAGCATGCAAATAGAAAGTTTGCTGTACTGAAAGCAGAGCTGTGCACAAATGAGTCTGCCGTCAGAGGGAAGATTGGCAGTCTACGGCACATCCACCCAGCTGAGGCACCAGCCCGACTGCTCTGGGCTTGTCATTATTTAAAAGATCTGGATTATAGATTCATCTGCAGCAGCAGTTCAACAGAAGGGCATTGGTTCAAATGGTCTGTAACATTAGTAAATGTGTTATCAAAACAGCACACACTGCAAATCTTGCTTTGGTGTCACCACTTGTGCAGTGAACATTGTTACAGTGATGGCAGTGCCACAGCTTCATGAATTCAATAAAATTAACATGGCGAATACTGTTACTTTATCCGTGTGTTTTGGCCAAAGTGGTAGTTTAGTAGCTTGGAGAACATATTTGGTAATTTCCTTTTATTCAACAGCTTTATTTAAAGTTCTCAAAGTTCTTGAGAAAATACTAATAGGGATAGGTGTGCCTAGACCATCCCATGTCTGCTTTATGCTGATAAATAGGAACTCGCTTGCATGAAATTGGGTCATATGGCCAGAGATTTAAATTGTTGGCAGTAAATTTGTCTGAATACTTTAGAAATAAGAGTTACATATTGTAGGGGACATTTAAATATACTGTAGCATTTTGAGTGAATTATTGTTCTGGATTTTTAGTGGTTTCAGTTGGCGTTTTTAAATCTGATGGGAGCAACAGATTGTTACATAGTAATCTCTCTGGTGAGGTTAGTGGGAGGCAGAGAACAGCAGCCTTATAAAATTCAGAAGCATGCTGCTGGAAGCTTAACAGTGTTGTGTCCGATAACCCTGAGCTTAAATTTAAGTTTTAAACTTCCATTTCTTTCCAAGTGAGGAGGGCGGGGGAAAGAGAAGATAGCTCTGCCTTATTTTCCTTAAAATTATGTACTCCATTCTTGCACTCTTCAATTTAGCTGTCTGTTATTCCACCTACACAGCTGTGTGGTATCTGTGTAATTGTCCCTTCACTGTGGATGTTTTTTCTAGCTACTGGAGTCATGCAGTGGCAGTAAATTCGGTGAACTTAGAGTGTTCTGTTGGTTTTTTGCCTAGCTATTTGAACATGAAGGAAATGATACTTTACATTGTGTTTAAAGGGAAGGGGAAAATGTGCTGATAATTTCTGGTTTTGAGGTACTTCAGGAAAAGAATGGTCTCTGTGTATGTAAAGTGCATAAAAATTTAAGTACTTCTGTAAGTAGTTGTGAGTTAAGGTGACTGCTTGAAACTGAGGAATTGAGGTAATCTGTCATTACAGCATTTGTCATTAACCTAAAAAGGTTTAATACTCCAAGCCTTGTTGGCACTGCTTAGGAGAATATCCATGTGAGATGGTATATATGAGTGAGATAGAATATAAAATAGTTGAGAGACATTACAGTCAGATGACACATGCTGCTGAGATCTCTACCAATTTCTACCTAGAATTCAGTATTGTTTATGAATCCCTAATCCTATGGGCTAGTCCTAGGATGTCCATACATTTACAGTTGCTTTTGAAATGTTTTTTTAACATTCTTTTCTGTGACTCATAAAGGAACACTAGATTTTTTAATAAGTACAGTATTTTGAAGGCAGCCAGGGATAGCTCGTATGCAATTATTGCATGTCAGGCTTATTAACATCTCACTTTAATAGCCTAAAAACGTTTGCAAAACTGTCTTGCTTTTTTTTTTTTTTTAAATCTAAGCAATGAGCTCTTACATGGGTTTTGAAAAACCCATGAACACAAAGTTGCAGGTGGATTTTCTATGTTGTATTTATACTTGTTTATGATAGAAACTTCCCACAATATATTGTTCTTGTGTCTTACGCTGATATAAATTCCAATCGTTTTTCACTGTAACCTGTAACTATTCACTGGACTTCAGCTTTAATTATTTTTAATGAAATATAAATTCTATTGAAGTATTTTCTGAACTGAAAATGGACAGTACCTACAATCACACCATATCTGGAAATGGTGGCAGTTGAGGAGGAAGGAGTAGGGAAATGGAATCGACCATTTATTTCTGAAAACTGTTTTGACTCACAAATTGTCTGTGAGTGGTGTTTTCTTCACGTAATTTCATAGATGTCACATTTTGAATGTAAAGAGGCTTATTTTTCTGTTTTGGAAGCCACAAAGTTTTTGTCAGTCTGATACATGTGAACATCAATTAAATTTTGTTAGGTTGATAAAAATTTTTGCATTCATGTACAAAGTACTGACTTAATTTACTAACAGATGAGTGAAGTTGTATAGTGGTGACCAGCATAAGTAGTAAGAAAGCGTTTCATGGCATTGTTACATGAAAATTTTGTGTTTCACTACTATTTTGATGGGTTTAATCATGTTTTCATGTTACTCTGGAAGGCTTATGCCACAGAAACCTGTGCTAGATTTTAGCTGGGAATATCAACTGATGCAGAGAGGACACATGTTGATAGTTGTGTGTGTGATGGAGTTCAGAAGGTGGTGTGCTGCCTTCCTGCGCTGGGGAGATGTTTCTGTTTTGGCAGAACTTTGTTTATTTCCTGACGTGAGCATAAAATACCACACTCAAATTCTGCTCATGGTGTTAACCGCAAGGCCACCCTGTCAGACTGAAGAGGATTTTAATTGCTTTGTCTACAAGTAGTATTTTTAAATTTTGTACTAGAGGGGGTTTGCCTAAGCTTCCTAGAATTCATAACTTCTGCTACTTCTGATCAGCACTTCCTCAGAAAATTGATTGCACTCAGCATTAAACTGTTTTACAAGGCTTAAGCATAATTTAATGTTTTAAAATCATCTGTTAGTTGCACTGGCACATGGCAAAGACTTTCAAAATTCTAAATTAATTGTTGTAATTGAATAACTTAAAGAATAACTTATCTTTTAGAATATACTAGAAGATCAAGGGCGTAAGTGTCATTAAACTCTCATAAATGTAAATACATTCAATTTAAAAGTGTTGTGTATGAAAATGTGTCCATAGAAGAATTGTGCAAAAAATAGACTGGATTATTTCAGGATCTTTTCATGGCTGTACTAGAATTCATTTCCACTAATTTTTATAGCCTCATTTGCTAGCAATCATTGCCAGGAGTGAAGGAAGTCAATATGTAACAAACTAAACTCATTATCAGTGTACATGTTAATCTGGGGGAAGGCAGCTGCAGATTGTATGACATAGTATTCTGTAGTATCCAATTTTTTCCTGTGTATTTCGCCACTGTAACAACTGTTAAGTCTTTTCTTCTATTGTTCTTGTTGGGAAAAAAAATAAAAATACTTTGAAGTTATTGTAAGGCCAGATGGTCTCTGATTTTAAAGAATGTGTTGTAAAGATGTTACAGAGAACTGTACTAAAGTTCAAGCCTAATGGAAGAGTGTCATGTGCCTGGCTTGGTCAATCCTGTGTCAAGTGGTACAAACCTGTGGCACTTAACAGGTGCATTGTATGAGGCTGACAATTTATTGCTTGAGCAGTGTCCCTGTTGCATATCAGCTCCTCTGCAGCATGATTCTGCTATTACAGTGTGAGAAGTGGTGTAGTGTAAATGGGAGTGACTGGGGACATTTCTGAGTTTAAGATACAAATTATGTTCTGAGGGGAGAATTATAAATGCCATATTTGTGTCAGTCTCTTCACGACCTGTATGCCCATGTGGTTTTGTAGAATTTGTGTATTCAGTGTGCAAGGAGAAGCAGGAGCTATATTCAGAAAGGCTTGCAATGGTACGTTCAAGGTGTCTGGACATGTACCTCCCACACCCCGTGGATGGATGTCTGTGGCCTGTGGAGGGGCGAAGCTGCTGAAAATCTGAGAGAGCTCATCAAGTGCACCATTTGTAAATACGTGATAAAAATGTTTACAGCTCTGCAGCAGCTCTCTTTTGGGTGGGGGGAAAGGGAGGTGATGTGTCTGCTCTAGCATTATCTTCTTGAAAAGTCGTGTTCAGTTCAGGATTTGGCGAGGTAAACGTGGGTCCTCATTCCCACCCTGACTTCAGTGATATTCTTAGGAGCCAGCAGCAAACGGATCCCTCCCCTCTGGGGATGCCTTGATCTTCCGAGGCTGATACCCGACACAGGCAGGAGCTTGATGTTTTATCTGCATTGTCCATCTCTACCTTAATGAGTGAAACAGTTAAGTATCGGAGGGGGCGAGCCTCTAGGAATGTGTCTTCCATTTGACTCGAATATTTCGGTGGATAAAGGGAGAGGGAGGGAGAGGAGAGAGAGAGAGAAATCCACTTACATCACTCGAACTGCATTGAGTGTGTGCCTGTGTGCAGGTTAAGAGACAGACTTCAGTGTCTTTGCTTTCTGCAGGAAGCAGCAATGCCGTTTGTATCCTAAGAGGAATTTTTTATTTAGAAAAGGAAGCATTCTTTCTACCCAGGAAATGGCTTTCCTTGTGCGTTGCTATGCCAACTGCCTGCAGCCATGGTCTTCCAAAGTAAGCACAATAACGTAATTATATTGGCGTATTGCATTCAGACTCATGATTCTCTGGGTTTTTGTGTGTGTTACTGTGTTGTATTTTTGTTGCTGACTCTTTGGGCGGTAGAAGTGCTTGTCTTGATTGTGAGGAACAGGCATCATAAAATTAAATGTCCATCAATGTCACGCTGCTAAGATTAATTGTGCAAACTTGGTTAGCTGAGTGGAACAGAGATCAGTGGTCACTACTCTGTCAGCATCATTAGCAGCCAGGGGAGGAGGTCCCTTTTCGTGTGCGCTGCCCTGATTTTGGGGGAGTGGAGGGTAGTGGTGGCGGGAGGGGGGAGGCTGCATTTGTGAGTGTGTGATTGCAAATGAAACAGGAGTATTAACAATGCTTGGCTGAGTGCTGGAGGCTGGTTCCTGCACCCTGACTAATATAATACTGTATTAAGCCTTTTTGAGGGAGTCTCTGTGCAGTCAGCCATTTTAGCTTTTTTTTCGTCCTTTTTTTTTTTTTCCCCTTTCCCATTCCTCAGGCTCTGGGAATGGTTTTGTTCCCTTGAATGGATGCTGGATATGTAGGGTTTCATCAAGCTCTGTACGTCCTGACATGCTTAGACTTTCAGTGTTACAAAAATGGAGACTAACGCTGTCATTCGGATTGCTGCTCTGCACTACAAGTGCGAGGGGGGTTTTGAGCTTACCAGTAGTGACACTTTTAGCTCCAGCTTGGTTTCACCCCCTCCGCCTCTTTTTAATTTAATGCTGTAGAGGGTGACTTGCCATCCATAAGAAATTGGTACATGATGTGTAAATTCAGTTCAGCTTATGTTTCTTCATTATGAAACCACTTGCAATCCCAGCTAACCATGGAGTTATGGGCCAGCAGGAGAAACACTCAGTAAGTATTGCAAATTCTGTTTGTTCTATCAATAACCTGTCATGGGCAAACTGCATGGAGATTGAAACTGCTTGTCGTCCTGCTCACCAGCTTTCTTGCTTGTGGATTTAATAGCGGGTTTGGAGGGAAAGCTGTACCTGAGGTGGCATTAATGTCGGTGGCTGCATTTGAAATTGTTTTTAGCTTAGAAAAGGCAACTCTGTAGGTTCTTTTTGAATGTTAAAAATTTACTGAAAAAATGCTGACATGCTTTGGTTGGGCAGGAAGCTTTGAGCATTCAGTTAAAATCATTATGCATTTGTTAGAACTTTAAAGCAATATGTAAGCTGTATAACAAGTGATATAATTGTAGGTGATGATAAGAATAGATTTATTCTGTCTAGTGTATGGTACTAGTGTACTGCTGCCTTGTAGCATGGCATTTAACATCTGTGATACACTTATGCTGAAATGCAGAAACTGTTAGTAAAACATGGAATGAACAAAAGGCATAAGTACTGATGCTTTCTAATTGATCCCATGAGTCAGCTACACCTTTGTCATGCTTTAATCCCATAGGCTGCCTGTGTTTATTGTTTGGGAAAAATGCATTCATAAGCAGAAGAGCAAACATTATTTAACAAGGCCTCAGGTGTCAGGAATTAGAAATTTAGGTTTTGCATGACAAAAAGGTTCTCTAAGTTCTGTAAGAATGCATAGAATCTTATTGCTCAGTTAAAATGTTTAAATCTTCATGCTAGATTTTAGATGGTTCAATACAGTTTTCAATCTTAAAATTTGTTTCTTGAGAAGATATTTATGACTATATGTTCTGTGAGTACTGTGTCTGTTAGAATGTGCATGGGAACATGTACAGTACGTTCAGCAGATACAGTTAAGAATCGTAAATAGTGGGAAGAGGTCATAGCAGGAACTTTTTGAAGGAAGAACATTTCTTTCCGCAAGAATTCAGTGTTGATTGTGTAGGAATACAGAAAGTAATCTAGAAATGTTTTAGAATGTGTCCAGTGAATTTTTCTTACACATGTAGCAGATACATCACAGTTTCTTATTGTGGACTGTTTTGTTCCTTTCCCTTCTTTAATTACATTCTAAGTTTAAGGGAGTTCATGTAACCAATCTGTTTGGTGTTCATGAAATATTTAGAACTTAATCTAAAAAAAAACCAAACAAAACCTACCATCTTTCCTCCTGAAACTCAAGCACTGAAGAAGCTGAAATAGAATACTTCGAATTTACAAAAAGGAATAAAATGAAAAAGCTGCGTATATATTGGGTTTTCCTGGTCTTTCTACCCTCCAAAGAATGTCAATGAAAACTTCTGGATTTACTCTTGTAGCACAGAAAGTTTAACTGATATTAAGTTAAGTACTTATAGATAAAGGAAAAAGTAAACCAGCTTTTTAGAAACTCTGCATTGCAAACTCTGTCATGTTCTAGTTGTATAACTTTGAGTTATTTAAATCACAGAGATGAATTTCGCTCTCCAAAATGGAGACTGGACCAAAATGTAGGAATAGTAACAGGAAAAAGCTCAAGGTATTGCTTTACAAATGTCCCCATAGATGCAAGAGAAAGAAATCATACTATCTAACATGCAATTGCAGATTTTGCATGAACAAAAGACATAGTTTAAAGACTGTATAGAACTTTAAATTGTTAGGACACAGAGTAGCTCAGCAAAAAACACCACTTTTGCTATGAAACTTTTCATGCCTATTCACCAGGTAGACATTATTTTCCTTGGAAGGTGAGACTGAAAGATGTAAATTTTTCATAGAGAGAGAAGGGAAGCTTGGCATTCCAAGGCACAAGACTTTATCTTACTTTGCCTAAGAGGAAAACTTCTTGAATTAATAATTTCTGGTAATGAGTTATTTTCATGTTAGTATGTTCCCAGAATTCTAAATATTTTATTGATATCTGACTTGAACTTGTTTCACAGAGAGAGGCTTAATTACTTCTGTGACATCCCCACCCAGAGTCTCACAGCTTGATTTTCTGGAACTGAATGCAAAATTCTGTTGGAATGGAATGCAAAAATCTCCTGTGCAAGGTTTCACAAATTTCTGTGAAATAATTTTAGTTAATGCTGTTAAATCTTAATTTCACACTAGTTTAGGTAGGGAATGAGGGATATGGTTTAAATCTACTGTTCTGTGAAAATCATACGCGAACTGGCCATTGTGTTAATCATGGTGAAAATGGAGAGAGGAAGATTGAAAAGTGCTCTTGTGTTTCCTAGATTTTTTTAATATAAAAAATAAAGTCAGCAGTATCGATCAAGTATATTGGTCTTACATGCCTCATATTTCATAAATTGGAAGAGTTTGAAGCAGTGCTACAAACAAATATCTGAAAGTGGTGTTCCTTGATACACAACTACTGTCATCTGTTTAACAGGGAGTAAAATTATGCTCTGGGTGGAAGATGGCAAGAGAAATGAAAGCTGGATTGTTGCGACAATACTTCTGCCTAGTTCTTGTATTTAATGTACTTTACCAGATTTTGTGTAAAAAAAGGAATCTTAGAATGGTTTGGGTTGGAAGGGTCCTTGAAGACCATCTTATTCCAACCCATCTGGCATGGACAGGGACACCTTTTATAGACCAAGTTGCTCAGATCCCCATCCAGCCTGGCCTTGAACACTTCCAGGGATGGGGCATCTTCAGTAGGTTCATTCTATTTGGCTGTGTCCTTGCTGGTTATAAGAGTCATCTCAACTATCTTGGTAGTGCTTTCATTATAATTTTCTTAATCTTAAAGTTTAGGTAGATGAATGATGTTTCAAAAAATACTGCTTTGTGGATGTTGAAACAGTGTCTTGAAAAGCTTTACACATTGCATCTTATACCTGGTTTATTATGTGGAAAAAAATCACATGAAGGTCTAGTGGATGAAGGTTCCCATTGTAGGCGTGGGCCTTGTAAAGCATTAGCTTTCTATCTCATTTCTCTTTTTCCTTTCTGTCAGTTGTTTGTAGGAACTTTCCTCAAGGTCAACTGAAAAAACAAAATGAAAGAATTGACAGGTATAGTGACTTGTAAAATTGAGACTTGAGATGCATAGTTCTTACATGACTGTGTAATGATTAACAGCTCATGAATTGCGCAGTACTTTGGAGTGACTTATGGACAACCTGTAAGAAAGTGTATTTTTACTTCAGGTGTAATTGAAATCAAGTCTGTTAATAAAGGACATGTTTCGCTGCTGGCACTGTGACATTTCTTTAGTGATCGTGGGTACTGCAGTCTTTGATTTGCTTGACCTCTCTTGAATTACTAAAAAGTATTGGAAACAATAAGTCAAATTTTTGGGTCGTTCTTACCATATTTTAGTTCACGAAGATTTGTGGCTGTGTGCTAAGGGTCTCCCAGGAAAGAGAAGGAAATGCGTGGCCTTTTGAGGAAAAAAGTCTTGAATGGGAATTGTTCAAATACAGTTTTTTAGTTTGATGTGTAGTAAGGGTGCCAGTTAGCATGCTTTCCTAAGAAATCTAGAACTGTACTAGAAATAATTTTCTGTTACGGGAAGAGATCATCAGTATTTTTTCTTAACTCATGTATTAATGTAATCTGGTATAGTTATTTGTCCTTTGAGTGAGCATCACTCAGCACTAGTAGGAGATGGGAAAGAGAGGTATGGTGCTGTGGTCAGATGGCTACAGTTGCTAAGCTTTTGCACGTTTGTATATAAGTATCTGGAATAAAGGTAGTAGTGATCTGTTAGCTGCTGCAGCTGCTGATGGTTATGATTTTGTTCATCTTGATGGATTACATTGGTCTGGGACTTGATACAGATTATCTTCTTTTGTTGTTAGGCACGTTTGTTTTTAGCACTTACTGAAACCAGATTTCAGGTTTGGCCCCTGCTGATTATTCCTTTCCTTCTAATTTGCATATTTTGAAAAAAATTTTCCTCTCTGGAGACCAATGAAGGGGTTGTGGATTTTTGATGTGATTAGAAATAGCGTTTCACCTCTTTATAGGTGCATTATGATAGAGTCTAATTGCATGACCGTATGTCTTCTGCAAGATTCATCTCAAGACAGCTCTGATGTAATGAGCAGCTGTTTGATGTTTTGGGCTAGCTTCATTGCTCAAAAGGCCAGGTTGTGTTTATGGTGTACTATTCAAGTCTTACTCAGAAGAGAAAAGCGTAAATATTATTCTCTTCTGTGGCTTTCCAAGATGCTTGTAACTACAGTGTTCGTGAAATTAAGGTATTGCGGGGGCGGCATTATCTTAATTTTTCAGGTAGGTCTGCTGAAGCAAATCTTTGGCAAAACATAAGGGCAGAATTTTGAGAGCTTAAGATGGCCATTCCACAGCATAGGTAGGTGCAAATAAGCATTTGAAGGATAGATTTTTGTTGCTTGAATTATCTGTATTGGCCCAGTTCAGGCACTCACAGCCTAATGATCATATGAAAGGCTGATTTTAAGAGACTTGCCTGGCATCCTGCCAGAGATCTGTGGTAGACTCTGGCTAAATTCCTGTTCTGCAGGGCAGCATTTAACTGCAGATTTCCCCAAAAGCTTATAAATGGCAAAATTTGGGTCATTTCATAGGAAGGACGGTGAATGCATTTAGTGACCTGTAGAGATGGCAGTGAGAGCATCCTTGGCATGTAGAAGATGTCCTGCTGTCTTTCTGTTATGGTTTCAATGCCTGGGGATTGCACAGCATATTTCAAACTGAGAGGAGAAAAATAAAAAAAAGAAAACCCACAAAACCATACCAGAAAGGCTGCCATCTACATGTAGTGAAGTAGCTAAAATTTTGTCAGGTCAACGTGCATAGTTGATGTAGAAGATTGCACAGGAGGGCATTTTTTAGCAAGTTTTTGAAGTAAGAGAATTTCAGGCCTCACAACATAATCATTGTTACGGCTCTGGTTTATATTCCAAAGTGGCCAAATCTAGTGGTGCTGTTGGAGTGTTTGCAGAGTGATATTTTTGATGGTGCATACTGGAATGTGGCATTTATAGTCACAATGCAGATGTGAACCTGAAAAGGAAAGTGAGCTTCTTCCAAAATACTATTTTGAGACCAAGAGACTAAAGCTATTTATTATTACTGAGTTGTTGGCACTCCTGCCTAATCATCAGACATGCTGAAAATCCAGCTGAAATTGAGAGCTGCTGATACCCAACAATTAAGAAAAAACAAGAACTATCCAAGCAACCAAAATCCCAAACATCAAAAGAAGTAAAAGATCCTAAATCCCTTAAGATAGTGTTGACTTGCTCCTGATTCTATGAGTTAATAAAGGCATAAGAAGAGAAGCTCTAAAAAGCAGAAGATAACGTGTTAAGTTAGAAATACTGGGGAATTCACAATATGCTCAATGAGTAGCATGAAGTTCATTGTAAGTAGAAGCAAGCACCAAGGAAACTAAGGAAATCCCGTGCCTCAGTATCTCAAGTTCATTATTCCACCTGCAAAATAATTGCAGTCCCTTGCTGAATACTGGCTCAAGGGTTTTAATCAGGGATACTTACACTGGTACTTCATTTCCAAGTGACTTAAACTCAACTGTTTAGCAGACAAAACCGTAAAAATATTCCAGTGAGAGGAAGTAAATTAGATTTTTTGGGGAATTTAGTTTTTTATTATCTAAGGCAGGGGATCTCAGTGATATGTAAAGAAACACGTAGCTTGTAAGAAGATTAGAAAATGCTGTGAGTTGTGTTGCTTTTTTCTGCAGTTATGATTGCTGCTGGTACTACTCCAGTATGCAAAAGCGAGAGGAGATGTCTTGTGTTCTGTATTCTGCTGCTAACATGACCTGAAGCTTATCTGCAAAGTACTTCTGTACTTGATAACTTTACAGGTCTGCAAAATCAGTGAAATATCAAGAGATAACTGGAATGATTCCAGAATACGAGCATTAGGAACTGTGATTTCTAAATTCTGAACTAGAATTGCATAAACATTTAGGCTATGTTCAGACCATCAGCACTCTGGGGTCATGATGTTGGTGCTGGAAGCTCTTAAGTATAACTTTTTTTAAAGCTTATTTAAAGTTTGTTTTTCTTTACTTATATTGCGTATTTTTTATTCCTTGTTGTATTCTAGGCTTTAAATTGCTACAAATTAGCCCTTAACAGCATCTTTGATGTTTGAAGGACTGAGCTGATTTTACTAACCCCTCAATGAATACACAGTGGTCTGATTTTTGCTTGAATGAAATAGACAAGATTTCAGGATCTTAGGGTTATTTTATTAAAGTCTGATTTTTATTTTTGATATCTTGATTGCAGCAGCAGATATATGACCAGACTACTAATTCTTTTCAATTAATATTACTGATGCATTCTTGTTAGCTTTTTCTAAAATTTGAAATAAATAGAAGTAATACTACTAGAAAGAGGGGAAAAAAAGCTTGATATGGTATTTCAGGAGTTGTGCTGGTGAGTGTAATACTGAACCAGTGTTTGAGAAATACGGCTAATATTAAGGATTTGAGAAGCATGGAATATTAACGTCTTGAGATTCAACCTTGACCAAAGAACCTTGTACCCACCACACTTCATTCTCAATATTGTATTTAAGAATGTGGTAGCTGTAGTGCAAGAGAAGTGTGGCGTGACTCCAGCAGTTCTGCAGTTTTTTTAGGATTCTAACCTCTGCATGCTTAACTCATCAATCTGTTACAGAAATGTCACTGGCACTCGTATGGTATCCCAGAATTGGGTGGTTGGTGGTTATTCCAATTTTGTCAGCTTGCCAGTAGTCTCTTTGCTGTTCATTTTGAGATGGTGATGATTCAGCTGAGAACCAGGGAAAGAATAAACTGTGCTGAAGGGGTCTCTGCTCAGTGGGTTACCTGTGAAAGCTGATCCTGTGCCCAGAAGCTAAAATTTATTGGAGTGTTTATCATTCCTTCCAAACCCCCTGTTTGTATGGGGATACTAGAAGGACAGATGAAGGACAACAAATTGCAGTGCTGTTATGTGGGTGATGTTGAAGGTAAATAGCTTTACGTTATAATAGTACCTGACACAAGCAGTGCTGCTGCTTGGTCCCTAATACATCTGAGGTGTTGGGGTGGAGATAATTATTGCCTAAATTTATTTTTTTTTTATTTTTCACTTGTGAAAGTTGAAGGTTCACAACATTTGGTGAAATAACTGGAAGATAAGAAATTTTGTGTGTATGTTGTTTGTTATTTACTCTTGTGGTGCTGGACTTGGTTACTGGACTGCAAGATTCTATTAATTCCATCAGCAAGAATGTTGGTCCTTTGCACAAAAGGCTATATTTGTCTTTTTGCTCTCACTGCGAATGTGAAGCTGGCTGCCATGAACCAACTTCATGGTATTCGGCTAACCTGGCATTCTGTACTTGGCCTAAAGCTTCAGCTGCTCAAAAAGCTAAAAATAAGGCCATAGGTCCTTCTGCGATCAGTGGTCTCCATTGCAGATGTTGGAGCACAAAATCCCGGCATGTTTAGTTCCCTTTTCATGAAAAGTGAAAGAGGGTTTTCCTAAATGGGAAGTAGCTTGCTAAACCTCACAGCTTGGACTGAGTAGTTTGCTAGCCTTTTCCAAGTCCTGAGTTATAGGCAGTCAAGTTGATGTCTCCAGTAATATGATGTTCCTTCTAAAGCCTGTCTGGAACACCTTAAAAAGGCATAGAATAATTTGATCTGCTGTAATTTCAATAGTTCCTGTCCTTTGCGGTGAATGGAGTGTGACTGCCCTTCCTTTAATTCAGATGGGTTTTCTGATCTTTCCTTACACATCTTCTGCCAGTTTAGTGACCACTGTAGACAGCAGAAAGCTCTGAACCATTTGACAAAATGTGAAGATTTTACTTTGAACGTGAAAACAGTTGTGACTCTTTACACTCAAATGTATGCATACCTCCATGCCATTTCCAGCTCTTAAATGGAGATGGAGATAGCAGGTCTCCTTTGGACTGGAAATTCGCAAACTGGTTTAACACCAGGCTTCTCTTTCAGTTCCAGCTTCTCAACATGGATCAAGAGCCATCTGCTTTTCAGAATAGAGGAAAAGCAGGCTTGGGAGTTAGAATGCAGTAGAAGAGCAAAGTATTACATTGTATGTGCATTTAGGATCTGTTAATAAGCTAACAAATGCCATGGCAGGCAGAAAACGTAGCTCCATGTAGCCCTTGTAGCTTTCTGCCTGTAGATGACTTATTTCAACTCTCCCAGGCTTGGCTGGTGACCACATGCCAGCGTTTGGTGATAGTAATGCATCTTCTTGGTAACTGCAGTTACCTGGTCTTCAGATCGTCAGGGGCATAGGGACAGCCAGGAACCGTGCTGCAAACCCAGACAATAACCTGATGGTCAAAAACCTCAGCCTGGGATTTCTTTCACTCAGTTATAAATACTGCCTCATTTTATCTGACTGCAGTCTGCCACTTGCTTGCAAGCTTAGGTGCTGTGTTCTGGGTCGTTTGGACAAACGGACTAGGTAGGATTGACTAGTTTATAGCTTGACTGCAAACTGTGACCTTGCAAGTAAGAAAAGTTGGTTTAAAGCTTTCTTCTTTAATTCCTCCTCTGAAGAATGATTTCATTAAAATGACGTTGTTCTATTTTGTGGGTCTCCCTTTGTTATGTGTAGTCATGTTGGCTTGTTTTATCGTTAAAAATAGGGTCGTACTGTTCCGTGCTGCTGTTCTTCCTGCAGAGCCAGAAGAATGGGAGCTGGGTTGTGCTCTTAGGCCTCCATCCATAGCATTGTTTCCTAAATGCTTGTCTGCTGCTGTGTGCCTGCCAGCCTGCCAAATGCTGTAGGAGTTGCATGAATGTCAGGAAGGTCTAATGCAGGATGATTTGAAAGAGCATGGGAACGCCTGAAAAAGAGAACATGGGTGCAGAACTGGGCCTTACACACACTATTGGTAGTGGGATTGATGGCTTGAAAACAGGGTGATGAAGGACATTGTACCTGAATGTATTTGGTCATGGTTGGAAAAAAAAAAAATCAATCTAGATTTTGGGAAATCTGAACTGAATTTTGTGTGTTATTTCTTAGTTAGCTATATCCTAGGTTTGCTGAACCATCAGCCCTGTTCTCAAGTAAGTTTTTTGTGCTCCTGATTTGTTGAGGGTTTTTTCTGTTTTGGTTTTTTTGTTTGTTTGTTTTGTTTGTTGGTTTGAATTTTTTGTTGTTTGTTTTTTGGATTGGTTTTTTGTTTGGTTGGTTTTGGTTTATTGGGGGGAGGTTGTTGGGGTTTTTTTTCCTGCACGTAAACACCTAAAGGTTCTTCAGAACACTTTTTGCCTGTGCTGTTTCACCAATCAAGGTACAGCTTGACCTCTAGATCTTAAGGTATTTGTGATAACAAACTAGGAAAAAGAGGAACCTGTATTTTCCGATTTCTTGGCAGGCAGTAGCTCTTTTCTCTGCTAGATTGCTCAGGAAAGACTCAGCTGTTAGACTTGGATGTGTCTCACTGGTCTTTTCAGTCTTGACCTGCATCACCAGTGGATTTTACGCTAGGTTTTTTGACCTTTGAATAAGACACTGACTACAGAGGGATTTTTTTTTTTTTTTTTTAATATACATAAACAATGTAGAAGGATCTTTTTTCTGTTGTCCTCTCTTTTAAGGAACCAGGAGGAAAAGGAAAATACATGAATTTATGGATTTTGGGGCCATAGTAAAATGTGCTACTTAAATAATTAACACTGTGTCTGGGAAAGGTTGTTAACTGGGTTTTTTTTTAAAGCAGCAGAGAAGACTCATATTTTGTTTTAAAACTGAAGCTGTTCACAGCTGTAGGAGCAGACTGAAAATCAAATTAAAATGACAACAGTGTTAGTTTCTTTTAATAACTGTGGAAGTCTGTATGCTAGGTGTACCTCTCCTTGCCTGTTGATGTATGACTTCGGCATATATTTTGTGTGGTCTGACTCTGGGAATTTCTGTTCTATTCAGCCTTGCTCCTTTTCAAATCAGTAGGTTCTTAATAGTTGATAATATTGTTGCTTTGGAGGGAGTGTTTTTGTGTCTTGTGAGAAGATTAGAGACTTCTTGCATTTCAGGGCAAAGGATTTTGGAAATTTCCATTTAGCAGATATTTTCCAAGGTCCCTGAATACAGCTGCTTTTCCTAAATAAATGGTTACTAAAGTGTGGTTTCCCAAACGGTGGCATGCATGTCAGCAGTAGGATATAGAAAATCTAGTTATCTACTTGTTTCCTGTTGAAGGAAGAGGTTGTTTAGGCAGTTAAATGTCATTCCTACACCTGCAACTTCCATTAGTATTGTACATTAGTATTCCTTCTGTGATGATGGTACCCAGGGAAAACTAAACTTAGGAATTCCTGAGTTAGAGCAGCATGATTATTTTTAGGGTTGTTTCAAGTGGAGGTTCAGTGTTCCAACTGGGGTTTTATTCAGTGAAGCATCCAGAGATAACATGCTTAATGTAGTAATGACCGAAATGTCCACCAGTTTTATGAAAGTAACTTTACAAATCTCTTGCACCATGTGTTACAGCAAACAACTATTACCATTGTAGTGCTATTGTAAATCAGCAGTTGGGTTTGACTCTCCAATTATATGGTCATTGCAAGGTGACCCAATGCAGTAGTTGATGTAAATGCACACACACCCTGAGTCTCTAAAGCTTATCATCTGGTAGATGGGAGAAAAAAGGTGAATGTCACTGATTGTGTTTGTAGAATGGGTGGCAGTTATTGGTCCTGGTATTTCAACCTGACTTCTGTGCTGCTTATTTTTCTGCAGCTTGGCAATCTGTGATGTAAAAATCTCTTCCTAAATAAGCACCACTGAAATATTTCACGGTGTCAGTAGAATATGGAAGTTGTTACATGGGTTGTGTTTTTAGGATGCTGTTGATGCAGGGCAGGACCGTACAGGATGATTCCAACTCTGTGTGCACACCTGCAGGGACACAAATAGATACATTTCTGAAAGTCACCATGGATATCAGCATTTTAAGCAGAATAACGTGGTGCTTCAATTGACAATGTCTACTTACTCTAAAGCAGCCTTGATTATGACGGGCTCCATATGGGACTTTGTTGTTTTGCTTATCTTGTAATGTAGTTGTGCACATTTGTAAAAATGAGGCAATTAAAAAAAGAAACCCGAAGTGGGAGGCTAATGAAATTTAGTGTTAGATATTGCAGTTTTGAGTAAATGTCACTCGGACTACAAAGAAAAGCTCTGCAGGTTGTTTCAAAATTTACTGGAGATATTAGTAGTATAAAAGATGCTTCTGTGTTGATATGTGGTAATAATTTTAAATGGCTTTGCACAGTCGTTGCTGCACTGTGCTCCAGAACTGAGAGAGCATCTTAGCACTTTTTAAAGACTCCTCGATGAAAAGAAGAAAACGATCCTTTACTTTTTCCCTTCCTATGATCACAGTGAGCACACACTAGTAAGTCTTCTGCCCAAAGTAGTAAATAAGTGTAGTAGTTTGTAGAAGCTGGAATCTTGCTCTGTGTGACAGAATAGAAACTATGGAGGTATTAGGAATGCGTGAAGGCACATACAGTTTTAAAATGTTTTGTCAATGTAAAATATTTTCATTAATTTTCTTTGACTACCATATGAGGAAAGGTGTAAAATAATGTAGCAAGCAAAGCTTGGGGTGTTACAGCAACATTCACTGCTATTGTATTGCCATGGCATGAGTACATTTGCACTTGAAAAACTCATAAAATAGCTAATAAAGCTATTTGACTAGTAATCGTATTGGTAGAGCATTAAAAAGTCATAGTTATGGTAAAATCATACTATCTGAAGATGTTGCAACATTAGTCATGTATAAAGGGAAATGCTTGCTGTTAAAAAATATTTTATCTTGTTACTGTGCTATTTTTACATTATCCAGAAAAATAGCAAGACTACCTATACTATCTGTAATGCAAATATGAAACATTTTTATGTAATGCAAATATGAAACATTTTTGCTCTCTGCATTGGTCTCAGAAGTATTATCTACAGAATTTCAAGATGTTTTTAAGCAATCTTTCATTTGAAGTTTACCTTTGAAAATAACATCATCCCCATTTTCAATCAAAATTATTTGCCTTTTAGTTGCCCAACTTTTTAAAAAAAAAATTTGTTACATTGTTTTAAAATGCTCGCTATTGTGCAATTAGCAAGCTAAAACTAGTGATTATGGCAATATACATTTTTGCTTTATATTAAAAAATGCTACAATCAGAATATTTGGAAAAACAAGCTTTAGCAAGGGCTTTGATGTCCACTTGTGTGTTATTTGTCTTGTAATATTGCAATTCTTTGTGGTCTTTTTTTTGTTAGAGGTGAAGCAGAAGTGTGCATCTTTCATTGTCAGGCAAGGAAAATAGAGCAAACTTCCACCCACTTTTCTCCTGAACTATTCCTTGATACTCTAAAGCAAAGATAATCCTTTAGTTAAAACTCCAAGGGTGGCATTGACATGGCTACAGCCTTCAGACTTCAAACAAAATTTCCATTTAATTGCTTGTGATTAGTCATGTCTCTCTTTAAATTTTCATCAAATTTCTTTCAATTAATATGGTATTTTATACAGGCAAGTTTTTGCATCTGTGCACAGGAGCTCTGTATATATTTGTATCTTTAAAAAATTTTCCTTGGAAGTGTACAGAATACTTAGAAGCTACCAATAAGAAAATCTAAAATGTTTTTATGTTAGTCATGTTGGGTTTTGTATTTTTTTCTCTGTTGGTTAGTCTCTTTCTGAACAATAAGTATATGAAACAACAGGCTCACTTCAGATTTTTCTGCTTGGATGAGTGACATGGATCTGGAAAGGATTTTCTGGGTCACTGCCATTACACGCTTGTGCAGCACACTCATAACTTTGTCTCGCTTCAGTCTGAAAGCCTTCTCTGCCACAGCTCCTGTGGAGTCTGGTTTGGAGAATCTCTGTGGTTCATTAGATAGCAGCCTTCTTTCAGCTTCCTGCTCATTAGGCTTTACACCTGCATTGCCTTTTACTGGAAATATTTCTTTTTCCTCCTTTCTATTTCTGGATAGTGATCATACCCTCTCTCAGTGTGGGCTGAAAAAGCTGTGCTCTTCCTGCACTTTGTCAAGTATTAGTTTTTCTTCTTCTGATAATCCTGATGGTTTTTCTCTGACTCTTTGTATGTGTATGGCTTTAAGCCATCTTTATTTAAAACACACAGCTGGGGATGTGTGCAACATTTCCAAATAAGGTCTCTGCTGGGGTCGTGGAGAAGAGCCCAGAACTGTATTTCTGGAGGATGCATGCTGTGATCATATTGGGTTCTCCTTCTGCTGCATCACCTGAACAATTCAGTCACCTTCTGATCAGCTGATACATGGAAACTTTTCCATAGTGATTTCTGACAGGGACTTTTCCAGGTTGTTGGTTTTTGTTTTAGAGTACGTGATTTCACATCTTTTCCTACTGCTCATCTCTTGTATCAACAGTGTCTTTTTCCACAGTGATACCAACAGTTTTTTTCCTCCACTTGGAAAGAGGGAAGTTCTAAGATATTTTCTATATCCATCTTTCATATCGCATCTTTAAAAAAATAACAGTTACTTGAGTAGCCCTTAATTTATTTTTCTTTATTCTAGAATCAATTAACTTTGATTTCTTTTACTATTTTAAGTTAGCTCAGTGCAGTAAAATTCAGTGCTGTGGTTCAGTATTAAAGTGCAGTAGTTCACATTAAATGGCTGAAGTTCAAAACTGAGCTATCACTTCATGAATGTTTGAAAAACTTCACTAAGCTTTGTTAGATTAGCTAGAATCCTGTAATCATGAAATATTCTGTGATCAGGTGTAACACACCCCACCACCAACACATGGTGTGGTATAAGAACAGCCTCGTGATGGGGGAGGCTTCAACCCTTGGAACCGTAGGCATTTCACAGGGTCTTTGCTTTAACATTTAAGATGTGCCCAGGCTATGTGTTTTCACCTGTGGGGTAAACTCTGTACTTTTCTGTTGTGGTTTTCAATTCTGAGTGGTGCTTTAAAGCTGAAAATAAAATCTGGGTGCAGGTGCCATCATTTTTACCCCTGTTGGTGTAATTGCTTTTTAGCATCCCCCATGTCCCTTTGTGAGACTGCTGTGTAAGTAATCCAGATTGAGTCTGTACATGAGATATACACGAGCATTCTATTATTTATTTAAAATATTCTGCACGATTTAAAACATCTTCCTTGAAAATGTTTGAATTAACATTTCCTGTAAACATACGTGCCCACATAAAGTGTTCTTGAACTGTTTTTACTTTTATGTCCCTAGGCATAAATCTTTTGTCTGGTTTCCTGTGGAAACAAAGTTTGTGACCAGGTTCTCTGTTCCTTCCTCTCCCACAGTGGCTTGTAATAGGCCAAAGAGTTCAAAATTTAACCTTACAAGCCTCCAGAAGCCCTGAAAGTGGGCCATTTATTTTCCAACCCAGCAGTAGTTCTCAGCGTATTAAGCACCCAAACAGCCACAAACGGAAGTATTTAGACATACTTACTGTGGGAAAAAAATCAACTGGAACATGCATTTTCTTAGTATGAAAATCAGTTATTCCCAAGAGAGAGATCTCTGCAAAGCCGGGCTTTATTATTTTATTTCTCCTCGCCGTATATTAAATAATAGGGAGCCTGTACAGAAGTTCACTGATTTAGCTCAGTTTTCTCCTCTCTTTCCCTAGAGGTATTTCAGAAGTCAATTGAAATGCCTCAGAACAGTCTTTCCTTCAACCTAAAAGGCAGTCATCAGTGAGTGCCCGTCCCTACTTGTCGGTTTTCATTATGTAGATTTCCACAAGATGAATTCCCTTCCCAATTTTATTCAGCGTTTTTGGGAAGCTGTTAGTTTGTGGGAGAGTGTGGGCTGTGCAGGCTCTGTCAGGGCTCTTAAATGCAAGTGCTTGGTGGGACAGCAGGGTGCTACCAGGAGTGATAGGCTGTGTCCCTATAGGGACTCCTGTGATATAGGGACATACGTGGACATAGTACACCGGAATAGAAATTCTGCTACTCAAAGCAAAAGTGGCTAAGAACAGTATTTGACCTAAATCTGATCACTTTATGAAATAAAGCAAACAAAGTAACATAAAATACTGGATACTTAATGAAAAAAAAAAAAAAAAAAAAGTGAAAATAAAAAAAAAAAAAAAAAAAAAAAAAAAAAAGGAAAGAATAAAGGAGGCAAATTTGAAAATCCTACTTAACTCCCTTCAGGAAGGTTTCACTTCCACTGCACTTTTCGGAAGAAAAATCATCAGACTCTGTTTCTACGTGTGGTTAAGGATGTCAAAGAGTTGTCAGTACTTAAATGTATATCCACAGTCAAAACAGTTGTAGAACAGTCTTTTTAGCTTGATCCCTGCAGCAGAACTGTAACTTCAAGAACATCAGAGTCCATGTTTTAAAAGTACTGAATTATCCTTTGTTGCCCAGTGAAGAAACTACACTTTTACCAGGTATTTTCTGAGACAGGCTTCTGCATAAATGCTAAATAAAAATATTTGGATCTTGCATATTTGTTCTGTTCATTGTAAATGTGTTATAAATGTTTGAGTTTGAATTTTCAGAAATCCGAGAAAAACTTCGGAAAATTGTTTAACATTATTTAGTTTAGTTTAGCATGATTCAGTTCAAATCCATCCTGCCATTTTTTCTTTTGTATTTGGGGTTCACTAGCGCTGTAAACATCTGTATAAAACATTTTTCTTCCCCCCCCCCCACTTAATTTGAGCTGTTGCCAGTAAATTGACATTTGTGTTTCCTGAAGGAATTGTGTTATGCCAGATTTTCTGAAGAAGACACTTTTGAATATGAAATTCTGCACTGAATCTCTGATTCAAATACTTCCAAAAGGAAGAACAAATGCTAACACGTTCGGACATAAAGCAGAGGAGGTAGTTAAATTAAATAAGAATGGGTATATTTCAGTGATGCATTTCTTACTTTTCCTTTAAAAAGAGTTGCTTCTGAGAGTTCTTCTTCATTCCCCAGACACCCGTTTAAATTTTACCACCCTTGTGCCTCTGCAGAAGTCAATAGTCCTTAAAGCAAAGGATTGAATGCATGAAGTGCTCATAGGATTAGCTGCTGAGAGCTATGAGATGTGCAGTAAGTGGCAGTGTGTGTTTTGTACAGGAAGCAAAATAAAATTCCTTCACTCCAAGAGAGAGTGCATTCACTCTCTCTTGCTCTCTCCCTGAGACCAGCAGCTCACATTGCATTAGCTTGAATCTCTGAATAGCTTTTTTAGGGAGGCTAGCTGTAGCAAAATACCAGTGGAGGAAAGTATTACGAGCTTGCCATGAAAGATCCTTATAATACTTTTCTTTCCTTCTTTTCGTGTTTGGTTTGGTTTTCTGTTAGAGGTGTTCTGTTGTGGGCTTTGTATAAAAGCAACTGCTTAACAGCAATAGTATCTAAATGCAGTATTTTCAGAACACAGGTGGTGTCTCGTGCTGAATTCAAGATGAAGAACATTCTTAAGAGTAGGTCTCGATGAAGTTTCACAGTTTCATAGAAAGATGAGATTCAAAATACATGGGGTATTGTTGTGTAAAGTGAATGATTATACAGAAGACATAATTCAAGTCAGAAGGTTTTTGTTTAAGTCTTGCAGAAGTTTTCATAGAAAATACATAGAAGCATCTCAGTCTTTTCCACCCGTAGGTGCAAGGAAATCCTGCTTCCATGGGAATTGCATCCTATGTTTAATTGTATAGAATTTACACTTTTAGTTTAAATTTTACTCTGCATGGACATGTCAGCCTGCATCAGGTCTGTAGACGGAATCGATAGAAATTACTTTATTATTCTGTAATTACTTACATTGACTGCTGTGTTTAAAATCACTCAACCATAAAAATGTTTTCCTTGATGTCTCTCTTGGTTAGTGAAAAGAATTATGTTGAAATAGTATGTTCATGAATGCTCAGCGTTACTGCAAATACTTCTTCCTTATCTTATTAAATACAATAAATGTGGGCATAGCTTTAAAATACAAAATACAGCAGATGTACCAAAATTTAATATAAAAATAAATGTTTATATAAAATATTGAAATAAAGTGTTAATAATTTTATAGGGTGCTGAAGAACACTGCCTTGGTGATCTACACTTTTGTAGTGCAATAAAATTCTTAGAATTTCTACCTTGGTGGGAAAAAAGTAATGAGAAAGACTAAGGCACAGTATTGATTTTATTTGTCTGCTGTTGTTCCCCAGAATCCCAAAATAAGTTTGTTGTACTTTACTTACTTAGATTTGTGGGACTAAGTGTTTCATCTATAAAAGGAATAACCAACATTTTTTAAAAATGTATTTATTATGGTGGCTTTTATTTTATGGTAGCTTTTATTATTTTATTAGTAAAGAGCTGCTACAGAATAAGTGCTCAGATGCATGTGTTTAGAGGTTGAAGGATCAGTGTTTGCTTGTGTGTCTTTAATTTCAGAAGGTGGAAATAGAGGCTATAATGGCGATTGTTTTATGTCTACTTGCTTAGCTTGTCTCTGTGCTGCTTAATTACATATAAAATCATTCATTGGGGATTGCATAACAGAATGTTATACCTTTGCGCTCTTTAATCCCATCTTTTTTGCAGATGTACTTCAGTCACTTTGCAGGCTTTATAAATCTTTCATAAAGTGCTGAGCAGCCTTCAGTAGAAGACCTTGTTTATAAAAGGCTTGCTGATATGTTTGCCTTAAAATGAGTGGTATACTGAAGCTTTCCAACCAGAATTTGTCTCGTAATTTAAAATTACGTTCTTGTGCCTTTCATGTTGTTGCATTTATACTTGTTTTCACATATAACTGCATTTAAAAAATAAAACTCCAAATGAAAAAGAAAAACTCTCAAAATAATAAAAAAAAAAGGAATTCTATTTAAAGAAAGAAAAGGTTTTGGTGTAATTTCACTTATTTTTTGGCTGTTCTCATACCTTTTTATGCTATACATATCCAAGGATTTCCATTTCTTGTCCAGTAAACATTTTCAAAATTTATTTAACATTTTTAAAAAATACTGTATTAGTAGATAAGTCCAGTGATTCCTTGGATAGAAGATGCCTTTTGTTATAATGAAAGGCACGCTGTAGGGTAGGAGAAAATAATGATGTTCTTAAAATAGGAGGAACACATTCGGAGCAGAGTAATTGTTAGTTTTGCATGCATAACACGGTGACTCACTTTGAGGGTGGAAGTAATAAAATGGTGCTTTAAAGATAGGAAGATGTGATAGGGTTCACGGTATTGTACTGTTCTAAATGGATGTATGTTCACATAATTGTTTAGGTTTTCATTTGGTTTAGGGTTTTCAAGAAGTAAAAATTGGGAGTTCCCAGATGTACTGTTTTAATGCTGGTTTCTATCCACGTGTGCAATCTGTATAAATGTGTGTATGTATGTACGTATGCTTGCTTATTAAGAGCTACATTATAAATATAAAATACTGTTTTCACCTCTGCCAAATTAAGAGTAGGGCTTAGATCATAACTATTTTATCAGGTCCTGTTTTGCATTGGAAACTTTTGTCCCTGTTACATGTGATTAGACCTATGTATACATCACCTTAATGTTTGTCACTTATGAAGGTTGTGCTGAGACTTGGTTATCAGGACAGTTTTCTGACCCTTTTCATGATTATTAATTATTTAAACTAGTGTACATATACTGTGTTTTGGAACTATATTTACGTAAGAACAAATCATGCATTAATTTTTCTAAATTACCCTGCCACGTTTGTGTGCTACTTCCTTCTGATGGTGACTCAAAGTGTTCAGTAATGAAGTTAAGAAATAGTGTAGGTGTTGGCTTCAGCAAAGCTGTAGTTTAGTGTGGTGCTTGTTATGTAAAACATATATGTTGCTTTTGATCCTTATTACTTTGAATGAGTTCTTAAATCTAGCTGTCATTTAATGAAAATGGAAAACAAGATAAAAGTGACAATTCAGTTCTGATGCCACTTGTGGTGGTGTCAGTCCGTGATATGTGATGTTTCTGAGGCAGAGGGTAGGTCTTTAGGCTTTCTCATACTGCTCATGATATGGTGGATAAAGCATGTGCTAGATTTAGCCAGTATGTGCTTCGAAACATAACAAGAAAACCTTTATTTTTACTGTTATACTAAATACTGAAGTCAGTACTAAACTATAGAATAGGATGATAGCTTAATACAAGCATGGAGTGCTTAATAATTTAATAATAAAGTGATACTCAGTAGCAGAGCAAACATACCTATTGTTGTGCAGTTAACTGCCCAGAGATGGTTCCTAGCAAATATTTTCACTGAGTTATAATAGCACGGTTTCATGACGTTGTTTTCTAATCATGTTCCACTGCAAGTAAGAAATTAGATGTAAATATCCTGTTTTGGGGTAGATAGCTTTTTGCTGATCGTCGAATGTTGAATTTTGTCCTTGTTCTGCTTAACTGAAAAACATTTACCAAATGTTGTGCTCCAGGAGTGAAAGGTGTAGCTGGTACTGGGTTTGAGTGGCATGATTTTGGTAGTGTGGGGCTACAGGGCTGATTTCTGTGAGAAGCTGCCAGAAGCTTGCCCCACATCTGATGGAGCCAATGCCAGCTGGTGCCAAGATGGACCTGCCACTGGCCAAGGCTGAGCTCATCAGCAGTGGTGGTAGCACCTCTGGGATAACAGAGTTAAGCAAGGGGGGGAAGGAAAAGCTGTGCAATTGCAGCCACAGAAGAGAGGAGTGAGAATGTGATAGAAACAGCCCTGCAGACACCAAGGTCAGTGCAGAAGGAGGGGCAGGAGGTGCTCTGGGTGCTCCGGCAGAGATTCACCCAGCCCATGGTGAAGACCACGGTGAAGCAGCTGTACCCCCGCAGCCCATGTTGATCCACAGGGAAGTAGAGATCCACCTGCAGCCTGTGGAGGAGACCCACACCAGAGCAGATGGATGCCTATGGAAGGCCCATGCTGGAGCAAGCTCCTGGTGGGATTTGTGACCCCGTGGAGAGCGGAGCCCACACTGGAACAGGTTTACTGGCAGGACTTGTGACCCCAGAAGGGACCCACACCAGAGCAATTTGTGAAGAACTGCAGCCCGTGGGAAGGGCTCACTTTGGAGATGTTCATGGAGGACTGCCTTCTTTGGAAGGGGAAGAGTGTAAGGAGTCCTCCACCTGAGGAGGGAGGAGCAGTAGAGACAATGAGTGATAAACTGACCACAGCCCCCATTCCCTGCCCCTGCACTCCACTGCGAGGGAGGAGGTAGAGAATTTGTGAGTCAAGTTGAGCCTAGGAAGAAAGGAAGGGGTGGGAGGAAGGCATTAAGATTTGGGTTTATTTCTTATTATCCTATTGATAATAAATTTAATTAATTTGTTCCCAAATTGGGTCTGTTTTGCCCATGACAGTAACTGGTGGGTGATCTCTCCTTGTCCTTACCCATGAGCTTTTCGTTGTATTTGCTCTCCCTTGTCCAGCTGAGGAAAGTGACAGAGTGGCTTTGGTGGGCATCTGGTGTCAAGCCAGGGTCAACCCACCACACTTTTATATGAGACTACAGCACATGTGGGTTTTCATTGTCATCAGTGCTTTACTTTTTTCCCCATTGTGTACAATGCAAATATTAAATATTTTAAAAAGCAGTATGTGACTAAGATAGAAATGCATGTATTTCTCACACACATTTTTTTCATTGCGTTTACAGTGTAAATGTTTCAGCTTATTTAATTTTTGTATTTTATTTTTTTTCTTCATGCAGTCTCTCACCTTAACTTTGAGGGGTAGGGCAGTTGAAGTGGATGCTGCTTTTGGGCATGTAGCACAGAGATGTAGTGTTCTACAATGATGTGAGCATGTGCTTTCTGCTTGTAAATAGTCCTATTTGATTAGGATCAAAGTGACTAGTTAGGTTGCCTAAAGAAAAATGCCTGCTTCTGATCTTCTGTCACCACTTGGCAAGTCCAGCTCGTGCAGCATGGCTTTGACTTGAGGAGTTACTCTGAAACCAGTAATCACCAAGCATTCAGCTGATTGTCTACAGCCAGAAAAATTCAGAAGGCTTGCTTTTATTTGCAGTGTATTCCATCAGTTATTGCGGAATCCCCTGCCTCTTCTTTTTGCCTGTGCAGTAGCGAAACATAAATCCTTGTTGTTCACTTAAAACATGGAGTGCAATCATTACATCAAACATAGGTTGTTTTCACTTTTTAACATACTAACTGGGTTTGCTTTGATGAAAGATTCTTTAAATTTTTTAATACATTAATAAAAAATAAATGCTGTTGTTAATGACATGGAGATCTTTGCAGGGCACTATAAAAAACTGAATGTGTTTGGCTGGGTGCTACACTGTGTTCATATACAGTTCCCTATGGAGTTAATACTTATTTGGGATTGCAGTAGTTAGTGCTTTATAAAAGGTAAAACTCTCAAAATATATCTGTGTACGTTTTCATTAAATGTGTGAATCTTAGACGATTTGTGCTTGTATCTTAAAAGAATATGTAGGATTTCTGCTTTGAAATAAACGTGGGCTGCTTCAATTGTGAGAGACTGTACTTTGAGAAGTAGTCATCAACACATTGCAAAAGCTGTGGCAGTTATTTTTCCCTTGCATTCTACCTCTGGAATATGTACTTATTTGCAGAATGGCTCAAAATTTGTAAAATAAAAATGTACAGCGGCCTGATATTCAGTATATATGGTTCCATTATGAGGTAATTCAAACTTAGATTGAAAAGCAAAGTAGCAAAGACAACAGATACTATAATGCACTCCCTAATGCTGTATTTTCTCCTCTGATACATCATTAACAGTGGTGAGCATAACTAGATTTTTCTGGAGGCAGCATCTGTGTATTAGAGTATTGCTCTTGTTAATTGCCTTTTCTTTATTGATGAAGATCACATCTAGCTCTGGGCATATTGAAGCTTTTTAGGATTATTAGTATCTGGATGCTGGTTTTAGCCCCTCCTTCAGGTAGAATACTAGGAAAGAATTATTTAAAATGTAGCCATTTTTGCTGTCACTGATGCAGTCATTCTGTCATAATGAAGAAATCCTTTTCAGATGTATTAAAATAGGAATTGCCAGTCAGTCTAAATAAGACTAAGGTTTGCAGTGATTTTCACTGCAAAGCCTAAAGCCAAGATTCTTTCAGGACATGTTCCATAAACAGAACTAAACAAGGCAAACAGCAGTAAAATCATTCAATATATTTAGCTGTATAGAGCTAATCATTTTTTCAAGCACGCTCTCTTGTGACTTGGAGATGACTTTTTTCCTAACCTTTTATACTGATCAGCTTATTCTCTCTTAATGCTGAATGAGGTCTTATTTCCATTTCCATCCAGGGAGAACGGTAATAACGCCAAGGCAGCGTTCATAATTGACCTGGATGGACACACTGCATGTGACGTTTTTCATACAAACACAGCTCCTTAGAGATGAATCTCCCTTGTCTGAGTTGAAAAAAATTAATGAACAGAGATTTTTTTTTTTTAATTATTGAAGAATTTATTGCACACCAAAATTGATCCATTAATATACTTTTATTAACTAGCTGTGGGATGCAGGCTTCTTGGGGAGAGGAGTAATTTGCCCCTGAAATAGCATTTAAATATTTCTTCAGACAGCAAATATTTTACTTTGTCAAAGTTCATTTTCTGCAGTCTGGAAATTTTTACAGTTCTTAAAGATTTACATGGGAGCTGTGGGCATAAAGCAATAGTGTAAATATATACAACAAATCTTGGTGAATGATTGTTAAATGATCAAATATACTGTCTCAATTCATTCTTCCACACTGCATGTGAGCAAACTATTTTCAGGATTACAGCTCTTTGTAATTGTATCAATCCTCCCACAGTGACTATTTGCTGTCATATTATTTGGCTCAAAGTATAGTGGATAGCTCAGCGACTTGGATTTTCCTTGTCTCTAATGTACTTTGTCAACTTGAGAAACAAGAGTTTACCAAATCCAGAGCAGTGCTTGTTGATTTTTAAAAGTATGTGACTTTACTCCCTTGTTAATTCCCATTCTGCAGGAAACCATTGGTTCTGGAAGTAGCACAATATTCATATGCATTTTAATTCTATCCAGACCCCATAGCAAGCTACTGAAGAGTTTTGGCATATTGCTTCACTTGTCCTCAGATACATGTTTGTCTTAAATCTCTCATATTTGCAACAATTTGGTGGTGTTTTGCTGACCTCTGCATGAGTTAAAAAAGCTGCAAAACTCAAAATTTTTATACTACATTCTCAAGCCCCAATGATTTTCTCAATCTAGCTGGTACTGGCAGAGAGTAAAGTGTGACATATATGATTTGAATTAATTTTGCTGTGTATCTCCCTCAAATTGTAATGATGCTTTTTCTGCTCCACCTATAGCTTCCTGCAGATTTCACAAAGCTGCACCTTACTGACAGTCTCCACCCACAGGTGACCCACGTTTCATCTAGTCACTCAGGATGTAGCATCACTAGTGATTCAGGAAGCAGCAGCCTTTCTGATATCTACCAGGTAAGACTGGAAGGGATGCTGATGGGAGGTGCAATTGCCGGCAGTTTTGCATTTAGTAGCTGAATGCCCTTGCTATTGCCTATTGTCAGTTTTTGTCTGAAGAAGTACTTAATAGACTTCAAAAAACTACTTTTTGTTTGAATTGTAATAATTTCAGGCTTTTGATGTGTTGGCTTCATAATGTAGATCCTCTTCAGTGGTGGGAAGAAACAGATATGCCGTGAGCAGCCTGTGCTGGCCTGGCTTGAGGGGCATATTTCCATTTCCCCACCCTGTAGAAACCTGATGCCAACCTCAGCAGTGCTTTCTCTCCTGGCCATCCTCAGAAAGGTGGGGAGGTTGAACTGGTGTTGCTTTTTAAAGTTATACTCCTGAGGTGGCTTCTTCCTGTAAAGCTCTGTGCTATTCGTTTGGAACAGCTTGAGTTTAGAGAGACTCTGAAACTGATCCAGAGTTTAAATATAAATTAGAAAAAAGTTTAAGTGAAATAAAATGAGGAATTATGCATTTTTCACTTGATGCTTACAGTTCTTGGAATGTTGGAGGAGGATTTGTCCTGATAGGAAAGTGTACCAATTTGTTATTCTGAGAAGAAGGAATCAAATCCAATTAAAATACATTTCTATCAAAATAATCATAAAGTAGTGAGACCACTTCAACATGAAGTACTGTAAACTAGAAGAAGAATAATGTTTTTTGAGATGCTTCTGAAATTGTAAATGTAGTCATTTTAACAATGGGAAAAGCATATCTACAAATACATGAAAGTTCAGCTGTGGTCATAGTTGTAGAATATAGTCTCCTTCAGGTGAATAAGCTTATAGGCTTTTTTTTTTGTGAAGACAGGCTATAAAAAGGTTCAATTAGGCAGTAATTACAATAATGCAAAGGTTTATTTTTGCTAAATGATCAAATTAGCTGAACACTTCAGGCATAGCATATGTCAGTCAAGCATGTTTGTCAGAATTTCTTCTGAAGACAGGATTACTTTGAGACAGGATTTTGGTTTATAGCATGAGAGTGAAGAAGATGTAAAACCAGTTTTGTTCTTCTGGTTTTATATAGATTTTCATTCCTTTCATTACAAAGATTTCCAGTTTAACAGAAAAATAACAAGTACCTCTAGAGGCACAGTTGTAGGTGGCATGTAGTTACAGTCATACAGTTACTCTTTAGATAAGTTGGAAGTAAATTTTTTGCAAAGACTTTCAGCAAAACATTCATAACTGTGAAAAAGATCACTGAATTTCTGTGCAATTAAAAAGCCTCCAACCATACAAAATAAAAAACTAAAGAGACCTCAGAAAAATACTTCTCTATGTAGTTGCCAACCTGGTCTATGACTCCTACCAGTTTCATTTGCAGTGTTGGAATCAACATAGTGGTTGGTGTTTGGACAGAGTTAATGGTTTACTGAAGTATTTACACAGAGAAAAGTTACTTCTTAAGTATTCTTTTAAACTTAATTTACAAACATAATGCATAATCCATTCTTAAAAGTTTTATCAAATTTCTTCAATTAATCTGCAATTTATACCACATTTAAAGGTGACTTGGCACAGATGGATCAAGACCTGTGTAATTGTACAATGTCAAAGTATGAATAATAACCTATGTCCATATCAACATCCAGAAATATGACCATGTACTGTAGAATGCAACATCATGTTTTTGTCTTAATACATATACTTGAAGGAATGTTTTTAAGGAAATGGTAAATTCAGGTGTGGAAACTGATAAGGTTCTTAAATTCTTGAATTTAACTTAATGGTACCAAGTACTGATTTCTCAAATTGTAGTAAATCATTAATTTCTGGCCTCAAATTCAGTCATAAAGGAATGTAATGTAGCAGTGTTAAGCTAGGTTAAAGTGTTGCCAAAAAAAGCCCCAAAACAAAACAAAATAAAATGGCTGTAAATTGAATTCACGAGGGCCAAGTTAAGGATTAAATAAACAGAAATATTTTTTTAAACCAAGAGAGTGGATCAATCATTCTCTCTCAATTGTTTGCCTTTTAATTCTCTCCCAAGTGTTTATTCAAAAACAGTAAACCGTAACCACGTCATCAATATGCTATTTTTTTACTTCAAGTTTAGTAAGTCTTAGGCAATGCTCATGATCATCATTCCTTTGATTCTTATTTTCTGTATATAATGGCATTTTTCTGTTCAGTGGAGTGGACTTCTGTTCATTATGGCTAAGTAGAAAGCAATGATTTAGAAAGATCATCATCTTGTCTTGCAGTTGATAATTTTTTTTTTTAATTATACTGTTATTTAGATCTTTACTGTTGAAATCTGAGGTAATGATATGTCATGTTTGCATCCCATAAGTTTTAGTTCTGTAGTCTTAAGAGCAGCTGCTTCCAGTGAAAATATGTTCATGGCCTTTTAAGATTTTTTAAATAAATCATGAAGCTGAATCTTCAGATGCTTTCAGCATTGAACTGAGAATACTTCCTTTTAAATATTAATGCGGTATCTAAATTTGTTTGTCTAACGTTGCACATGAAAGAACTTCTTCTAGGATAAGAAGTACTTACCAAAATAAAATCAACCTCTGTGTTTACCACACCCAAGTTTCAAAAACATTTCAGGTGCCAGTTAGTAAGGTCCTTAAATACTGTTATTTTTATTTTAGGAAGTAAGTTCAAGTGATGAACTCTGTAGGGTGACTTGAGAGGAAGGGGATGCTGAATGTCAGTAGATCTTGTGTTGGCTTGTATTTGCCAAGAACAATTCCTTGCTTCTGTCTTTTTTTGACTTGGCAAAGCAAATCATTCACTGCTGCTTCTCATATGTGGATGCTTGCTCTTGATTGCTAGGCTTAGTTAATGATTCTTATATGGATGCATATACCTGTTCCTATATGCTCCTAAATGCTTCCTATTTTTATATATATTATATAGTCATATATATTACCAGATGATGATCCTGGTTGGAGAGTGAGGAGATTTAAGCTCATGAACGTGTGTTATTCCCCCTCCCAGTTTCAGGAAGCATTGCTGTGTTGGCTCAGCTCTTTGCCAGCCTTTGTTTGCCTTATCCTGTCCTCAGACTGGTGGCTTCCTGCCACCCTTACATGCCCTCTGGTGCCTGCCCAGATACCACTGTCGGTACAGGAAACCAGGAACATCCTTTCTGAGACCCTCCCAGGATGTGTGTATTGCTTGGAAATTTTCAAGGTGTCAGCTTTGTTTTCTCATGATTCTGATATGGTACCTCCTAGAAGAAAGGTCCACCCTTCAGCAACTCTTCCTGAGGGAGACCAGTCTTTTGTCTCTCAAACCAGATGGTCCATGCAGCCTGCCCTTTAGTCACTGTATGCAAAATAAAGAGGTTTTACCTTAAGATAAAACCAGTCTTTCTGGGTGTATCACCTGCTGAAGTGCAGGGCTCTGGCTAATGCCAGAATGGCTGGAATAGCTCAGGTGAACTGTCCTGTGAACTGCCCCCTGCCACCCTTGCAGTTTCAACGAAGCTCCTGATTGCTCCTGTAAATGCAGGTCCTCTTAATCTACTCTGTAACTTCCAGAGTGCATGATCTGTATGCCTGTGGTCTTGGCAGATGTTGCTCCATTCTGAGAAAGAGGCAATTACTTGGTGATAGGGGAGGGTGCTGTTCATGGTGTGCTTTGTCTGGATTGCTACACTTTTCCATCTTAAGTGAGGAAAACTGCTCAGACTGACTTCTGGGACAGATGTGGGCTGCTGCGTTGTAAATTTTATGCTAGATAATAAAAGAACAAATATGGAAAGCCCCATGAAAATCTTGGACTGAAGGAGTTTTAAGGTATTTCATGGGCATTTGCACTTGTGTCCGATGTAGCATGAAAAAATAATATTACTACCTTAGATTTATGTATGATTTCTGTACATGTAATAATTATAGTTGACTGTAGTACATATGATAACTGTAATAAACAAATGCATATTACAATTATATAGATTGAATTTCATCTTAATTTATTGATGTTGTAAACTTTTACTCAGTCATCTGAAAGCTAATTTAAAACAAAACCCCAGACATGATTTCTCTCTGTGGCGAAGCTGAATCCAATGTGTCTCTGTGACATAAGGGAGTATTTCAAGCTAATGTGACTTTTGCAAGTCATTTCATGAGACAGGTAGAGCCAGTGTTCTTGGTGTTTTGTATTAGTATTGGCTTAAAAATTAGAAAGTAAAAAGTGAGTAGTTTTGCTAATGACATTCTTAATTTTTTCATATTTTAGTTTATTCTTTAGCCCTTAAATGACCAATGGTTGAAAAGTAATGTGGAGGTGTTTTTTTTGATCTGAGCATGGCTTCTTTCTTTGTTAGCTTCATGGAATTGAAGGACTTCACCAGGCAAGGAACATATTTCTGGTTTGTGCAAGAAGTTTCTTCTCTTCTTGTTTTTTTTTCTTTTCCTTTTTGTCCCTGGTATTTTTCTCTTGCATGTTTGGGGATTTTGGATTGTTGGTTTAGGTGGTAACAATAGTTACAAGGGGAATTCAGTACTAAATTACTAAAGAAAGTAATTAAAACTTTTTTTTTTTAAAGTAAAGGTTAAAATAGTCTATTTAAAATATTAAGAAATCATTAGTTAGTGTGGTTACTTTTACAGGTTTTCTAGTTTTTTGTCTTTATGTTATCATCAGTTGGAAGTTTTTCCCAAACCAGTATAGAAGGAAAACCATGAAGGCCACTTAAAGCAGAGCCAGTCATCTTGTAAGCAGTTCTCCAAGTCTTCCCACTTTCTTTCCCTTAGTAAGGGTGGGGTGTGTGTGATGAAGCAGTTGTTACACTGGTGTGAGAGTTTCTTGACTGTGTAAAGGTAGAGATTGCCCTTGACCTCTTCTAATCTCTGTTTTTTCAAGAAACTCAAAAATTTATTGGAGGAAGAGGAAGTGAGGCAGTAAATGAAGTCATCTTTAGCTGTTCATGTAGTCCATCACCTCTCTCATTATGTTCATCTTCATGATGCCTTTAAAAAATGAGAGACCAGTAGAGTTGGGATTAACCAGTTTCCTCTCCTGCTGGTCTAAAGTGACCAGAAGGGTCCACCATTTCCCCAGTCTGCCCAGTTTGACCTAGGGGGAACGAATGCTATTCTTTTTCTTAATCTTCCCCTTCTTCCCCTAGTCAGTCAAGGAACCAAAGGCTTACCAAGAGCTTAGACAAGGCTTCTTTTACTTTGCATCTTTTCCTAGTTATTTCACAGTATTTGTTTAATTAGCTGTTGTGACTTAAATCTGGAAGTGTGTTTGGACTTCGAGATCCTCAGCAGCTGAAGCAATGAGTTTTTTATTGGTGCAATATTAGCCTTTATAGCCACTGCTTAAAATTGGTCAGATTCTCCTTAGGTGTCAAATATGAGATACTCCTTCAGCTCAGGCTTGAAAACATCTGTCTTAGCCTCTTAACTCTCCTGTTGATGATGTGACAAAATATTAGCCTGTCACTACTGTGAGATTCCTTTAAAGCTTCAAAAATTTTCTCCACAGTTGGAAAGATGACATGAGAAATTTGCTATGGCAGTTGGTATTCAGACTTCGGAGAGACACTGTTTTGTACTTCAGGCTGCAACCAGCATTTTTCTTGCATGCAATCTTTTTAGATATATTTAAGTGAAACTAATTTCTCTTATTGCCCAAGAAGCAAAGTACAACATGCACCCAGGAATGGAAATTCTGAGGTGTATTTCATCCTTGATTACATGCCCTGAGAAGATTTAAGCCTCATGATTGACTGTAGTACAAATCCTGTTGGATATTCATCTTGTGTTCGGGTTTTCAGAGGCTGAGGTTCCTAAGGAAGCCCCTATGCCCAAAGGAGCTCATGGAGGTTTCCCCTTCAGTCATAGACAGATGCAAGGCTATTGCTTAATAACTAAGGGTTCCCGTGCAGACATGTTTGGTTTTTCTCACACGGGAGGGGGTACAAAAGCACTCAGAGTAGGTGAGTCATGAAGTTTAATGGTCAGCAAGAGGATCTTGAATACTTGACATCATACGTGATGCTACTAAGCCTAAAAAAGTTATTTACAATGTATAAACACAAGGAGCCCCCGTGGGATGAGGTTTTCTTGGTTTTCTGGTTTGGTTTTTTGGTTGTGTGTGTGTGTTTGTTTGGGTTTTTGTTTTGTTTGGGTTTTTGTTGTTTTGTCATGCAGAAAGGCTACATTTCTCTTTCTTTGTTATCTTTTGCATGATCACAGCAATTTCAGAAAGTTGTTTGAAAAAATGTATTTTTTTTCCTCAAAAGGTGTTTTTAAAGGTGTCCTAAATTAACAAACCTTCTTATTACTTTGTGGATTGTTGCATTCAATGCTGATCTTCTTTGTTGCAATGGTTTGAATTTTTTGATAGGAAGTTAGAAATAGTTGCTTTCCATCCCCCAATAAGTCCAGTTGTCAAAAAAAACCTTCCAGCAAGTGTAAAAAGTGATCATCTTTGGGAAATTCTGTAGCCTTTAGTAGTATTTGTAAAGTGTTTTCTGAGTACAAAGTTACATTTAATTCAGTGTGAGAATTTGTTTTAAATAGCATCAACTCTTCTTGACAGTAGAACTTCAAGAGTTTTCTAGTTTTGTTTTATTGCTTTAAGACAGTAAAATAAGTTATCTTTTAATAATCAGATTTTGTACAACAGGTGGAAGTTTCTCGTCTATCTTAGCATTGTGTGACTAAATTGAGTCCTGCATTCATTTTGCTAGTGTGCTTTTGAGAGAGCTTAATCTGGGCAGGTAGGAGGGGCACTTGTTAGTAATGGGAAGGTTTGCAGAATTGACTGTGAATCAGTCCCACTGTCGCTGGAATTGTCGCTGTTGGAGACTTCAGATTCTGACAGATTGGTGTCATAAGCTGTGTGTCTACTGACTCATCGCCACTAATTCTTCCACCAGTCACTTTTGGTGAAGGCTATTTTGAAAGAGTAGTTACAGCAGCTGTTTCTAATGTATCACGGGGAACATGCATGTTAAACCCAGTAAGACTGCTAACAGAAATATTGCTATCCGCACTATTGTTTTTGGGATTTGTTTCTATGCCAGTAACATCTTTCCTTATCTTGGTTAAGAAATGAGCAGCATTTTTTCTTGACAAAATCAAACCCAAAAAAGCCACAAAACCCCCAAAGCCAACAACAACAACAAAATAAACCCCAACCCAAAACCACAAAGTGAGAATAATTTGAATATTGCGTAGATGCTGTTATCGTGCTTTTTATATTAACAAGGCCCAGTTACAAAGCTTGTGTTGTGCTGTAGGACAGAAGCATTTAAGACTCTCACTAGCTGCTCTGATCCCTCTCCAGCCATATGCTGCTGTTCACGAGGTGGCTGTGTATAGTAGCATTAAAGTAACAGATGTCAGCCACAGACAGGGAGGCAGGAACACGGGAGATGATTCTACAAAATTACCAATGCAATTTCTCTTACCTTCTCTGTGTTTGGAGAGTGACCTAGTTTTGTGGGTTGTCTTTTTTACCAGCTTGGGATAGATTGTTGAAACAAGCTTTTTAGTAGGTGTGTTTGTCCCATGTAATTTTTTTTAAAGTAGATGTGAATGCATTGTGTGCTTCCAGAGTCTCAGAAACCAACCATCCCTTTAAGGCCTGTGAAACTGGATTTCTCCAGCCAAGGCTTAAAATTTGCTCATTAGAATCTTGCATTTCCTTAAAAATTGTCGTAGCTGAGCCTTGGCAGCTGCTGTGGTATTAAATCAGGTTCTGAGAAAAAGCAGCCGTATCAGCCATGACAGACAAATGTTTGTGGGATTAATTAAGTCTTTGGACTTCAAACTGAATCATTAAAGTATATTTACCTTTAGGTGCTATACTAATGACCTTGAGCTATATCTGGACTATGTTTTCATTCATTTTAATACAATTTAAAGGAGGTTAAGTTTGACAGATATTCTGGGTAGTCCATTTATGGTGTTTAAGCAATGACTTTGCATTTTTTCTGTGTCTGTAAATTTTTAGGCAGTTTATCAGCAAATGAAAGCCATGTTTAACTATGTTCAACAGTTGTAAAAGAAAAATACAATCCTAGGTGACTGAGAGATAGCAAAATTCCTGTAGCATTTTGATGCTGTTCTTATTTCCCCAAACTCTCTTTAAAATTACATTGCTTTCCTAAGTGTCTGAAAATGTGGAGTTGGGGTGAGCACAGAAATTTTCAAATGAACTCTTTATTGAAAAAAATTATATTCAGCTAACAGTCCAAGACGTTGCCTGAACTGTAACAGTCTTCAATCCCCTCAAGACCCACAGACTAAATAATATCTGTTGAATCCTTTGCATGTGTGACTGATTGAAACAAATGTTAAAAGTCCTATTTAAACACAGTGGGTTTGGGTTAATCAATTGTTAGTTGTTTTAAAATGATGTATAAAGAAAAAAGCAATATAAAAATATTGAATAAATTCAAGTAATCTACTAGATGACAGAATGAATCTCTGTACATTTAACCAGAAAACTGCAGCAGTAAAGAACACTTTTGAATGTTTTTTAATTGTTTATACATTAATTAGGCTACAGAAAGTGAGGCTGGTGATATGGACCTCAGTGGATTGCCAGAGACAGCAGTGGATTCTGAGGATGATGATGATGAAGAAGACATTGAAAGGGCGTCGGATCCTTTGATGAGTAGGGATATTGTTAGAGACTGCTTGGAGAAAGACCCAATAGACAGGACAGATGATGACATTGGTAAGTATTGTATTCACCTCCAAAAATTTACTTTTTGATCTTGTGGTTTTATTTTAATAATTGGCCTTTGTAGTTGGCAAGTTTAGTGTTTATTATTATTGTTTTATATATATAAATATATGTAAAGTGAACAAGTACAGCCAAAGAAGAAGAGGAAAATGCACATAATATGGGAGAAACCTGTTACTTGCTGCAGCTTCTAATTGATATCAGAACAGGTTTACGAAGAAAACGTCACTGAAAACTGCAGAACAGACAGAACGTTGGCAAAGTCGACATTAATGTCAACTCTGCTTCTCACAATATATCTTTAATTGTCAGTTGTGACATTGTGACTTGACATTTGTGGTAAATATTGGAGCCTTAAAAACCTTAACGTAAATGTGCATCTAATCAAACTAATTTGCTATGTTGCCATACAAGTAAATACATTGAAAGCAAAGCAGAACTAGAATCCAAATTTTAATCTAATCTGTTTCACTGGGTGAGATATTTTTCTTTTATTGAAGTATGACTAAATGATGATTAAGGTTGATTATCAGATGATTAAGGGGCTAGAGCATCTCTTATGTGAGGAAGGTCTAAGAGAGTTTGGAGAAGCTGTTCAGCCTGGAGAAGACTCAGGGGATCTCATTAATGTGTACAAATACCCTGGGGTGAGGGTGTGAAGATGATGGAGCCAGAGTCTCCTCACTGCTGCCCAGTGAGAGGACAAAGGGCACAAACTAAAACATGGGAGGCTCCATAAGAGCACAAGGAAATGCTTTTTTTTTGCTGTGACTGAGCACTGGGAGAGGTTGCCCAGAGAGGTGTTAGCATTCCTCCTTGAAGATACTCAGAAGATGTTTGGATGTATTCCTGGGCAGCTGGCTGTAGGTGGCTCTGCTTGAGCAGGCAGGTTTGATCAGATCACTTCTGGAAGTCCCTTTTAACTACAACCTTTCTGTGATTCAGAGTAAATAAAAAATTAGGGAAAAGATGGGGTCCTATTGAACTCTTTCATGTCCATTTCAGTGGACAAACTGGTTGCAAAAATGTTTTTAGGGCATATAATCACTTGGCAGGACTGCTAAAATTGAGTTCCGTAGTTATGAACAGTATAAAAAATGAAAATGCAGGAAGTTCACTGTTGAGTACAAGTGCAGTTCAAGTGCATGTAGAAGACAGAGCAGCAGTAGTCACATTTAAGACAATAATCCTGTCTGGTTCATCTGAGAGGAACTTTGTGAAACCACCAGACAATGATCAAGTACAATTTACTGTTAAGCCTAGCCTAAGAGGGGATGGCTTTACCAAACAACTTGCTCAGTTTTGTGAAATTTGTCGTGCTGTGTTTTACGTAGTCCTGTTCTAGTCATCATGAAATTATTGCCCTGACTGGAGAATTACAAATATCATTGGTTGTATTCAGAGCTCTTGGTTACATTACAATTCTTCCATTATGCTGACTTTTACTTTGCAGGGTTTCTATTGATGATATGACCAGCCAGTCTGTGTCTACAAAATACCCAGTAATTAAAACAGGCCACTGTACATGATTTATTAGTATACAGAAACGATTGTGTAGCATTTTAGCTTAGGCAGCCTCAGGCATCTTGCTGAAGAACTGTCTTTACTGTGCTTTGTTGTTTTGACATGCACGACTCAGTGGGCTTTTTCTCCTTCAGAACAACTACTGGAATTCATGCATCAATTGCCTGCTTTTGCCAACATGACAATGTCAGTGAGGAGAGAGCTCTGTGCTGTAATGGTGTTTGCAGTTGTGGAGAGAGCAGGAACTATTGTACTAAACGATGGGGAAGAGGTCAGTAGAAGTTGCTTTTGACTCTCCTATTATACCAAACATCCCAGATTCCACACGGTTAAAGTCCTCTTTTGTTACTTAAAAAAAAAAAAAAAGCAACATTCAGGTAAATCATGCCTCCTTTTGTTCTGTATTTTCTGAAAGCTTTTGTTTAAGCACTCACACATCTCTTAAGCAGCAGAAACAAAAGAAAACATTCTCTGTACTGTACAATATGCTTCCTGCCTATTTGAGCTCATGAGGGGAGTTTATTTCAGTGTTCAAGTGCTGTTTTAAAACTTTTATTTTTTTTTCACAGTCTTACATTACCTCTTAATATTGAAGATAAACTTAATATCCCAGTTTTCTTGAGCTGGAAATAGATGTACATTGAAGAAAAACGAGCTTGTAATTTTTTTAATAGGTGCTAAAAAATAACTTTTGTTTTAGAACAATTGTGAGAGTTGTATTTATATAGTATGATATTACAAAGTTAAGTGATTTGGTCTTCATGTGTCCTGCAATGTTTGATTTGTAGCTGGATTCCTGGTCAGTCATTTTGAATGGCTCTGTGGAGGTGACATACCCTGATGGAAGAACAGAGATACTGTGCATGGGGAACAGTTTTGGTGTTTCCCCCACCATGGAAAAGGAATATATGAAAGGAGTGATGAGAACCAAAGTGGATGACTGCCAGGTAGAGTGTCTGTGATGCATGCAAATTCACACCCATGTAGGTGTAGTGCAACTCAATAATGAGACCCAGTTTTATTTGAAACTGAGTATATGTAAAATCTCCAGTGGGTAACCCTGGACCGTACTTGGGCAGTATGGCTCCTGCATACCCACAGTCTGGGAAATGGAGTTATCTTTATCTGGATAAGGGATCATTTTGGATGAAGATGTTTGTCCACATGCTTTTTCCACAATGTGAGGGCCATCAGCCTCTTCCATACATCCATTGCTTCCAGTGCCCCTTAATAGGAGCTCAAGGTCCATTAGCCATTGCAGGCTCTTTTACTTCTGCAGCAAATAGCCATTCTTCCTTACTCAGCTCAGCTACTGAATATCAGAGTAATACCAACTTTATCTCCCACGGTTTGAGTGAAAAATCTGATTTTGGCTAATCTGACCTTTCAAGGAAAAAGGCTTGATGTTTGCTGTAATACAAGCAGTCAGATGTAAAGAATGCTTTTCATAGCATTAAACTACTGGCTGAATCTGGGTATGTGGTTGCTATTTCCTTATTCCCATAGCAGGGCCTTGGGTGAATTGAGCATTTTGCTTGGTCCTGATGGCTAATTAGCTTCAAGTAGATGACCTTTGAAAGAGGTGTAAATGTTTGTTAATAGAGTCACCTGCTTTAGCCTGCCCATCTAACTTCCACAATGTGCATAAATGGTTTCTTGTTAGGGTAATGTTTTCAACAAATCCAAACTGTGGGACTTCTGTTTCAGCTGCTTTTAGTTGCTGGAAAAAAGAAATGGTGTTTAAATGAATTTAAAGAGATAATACTGTCTCTGATTCTTGTGCCTTTATCCTAAGTATGTACACAAGGATTTAACAACTTTCTTAACAACTACTTCCTCCCAGTTAAATACCCAAATTCATATAATAAGACAGTTTAATCTTTGCCCCCAAAAGAGACAAAGGTATAACAGTTTGTGTACTTTGTTGTCTTTTTCTAATTTGTTGCATTTGGTCTTAATTATATTTGCATAGTGTAGGTATCAGGAATATTTGTAAGATACTTATTCTTGCACTTATCCTTGGCTGAACTGAAGATTGCAGAAAATAATTTTCCTGCTGTATGCTTTAATCCAGAAGTAATTTGTTTCTGTGTGCCTGCACTCATTAATTGAATAAATGTTAGTTTTCTTAATAATTGACTTCAGTAATAATAGCTATAAAAAATGAAGAACAATGGGCACAAAAAATAAAAGCCAGGTTTTCACTTCAATCTTCTAACCTTTCTAAACACCTCAAAAAAGCTGGCATGTAAGAAAAAAGGACTGCCTAGGACACTGAGCTTCATTTCCAGCAGTGGGGAGGTCAAAGCAGCTGCACGAAAATGGCTGAGAATACTAAATCATACTGCTCTGAGGGATCTTGGTCTCCTCTAACTGCAGGATTGTAGTGCCAGTACCATGCTTGTCTGTTCATCTGTTTGCTACAGCTGAACTGTGGGAAAGACAAATTTGACTCACTGCAGGTTGAGGGGCTGCTTTATCTTGTCTGTTAACAGAGTATTTGCACCTTAAGTCTAAATGCTTTTCTGCAGATTTTACCTTTTAATACTGGTGCGCGATGATTCTTTCCAGTTTGTTTGTATAGCCCAGCAAGATTACTGCCGCATCCTCAATCAAGTGGAAAAGAACATGCAGAAGGTGGAAGAGGAAGGGGAGATTGTGATGGTGAAGGAGCACAGGGAGCTTGACCGCACTGGAACGAGGAAAGGTCACATCGTCATCAAGGTAAAAGGGAAACAGAGAGTCTCTTGCAGAAGTCTGTGTTCTGTAAACCTCTTAACTCGGCAAGTTAGGTCCAGGATTAGTTGAGATATATATTGTAGAAATAAATATTTGAAAATGGACTGGTAATATTTCTAGATTTTCTTTTTAATTATGCACGTTGACAACTAGGTGATTTCTATAGAGATTAATTACATAATTTTTTACATTTCTTATCACAATGGTCAAGCTGTTATGTTTGCTTAGCTCATCACTTAATGGATGGCAGTATTCTTTCTAGTGTGATGAGTCTTCAGTATGTTACAAGAAAACAGATTTGCCTGTGTTGAAAATCTGTGTTAATAGCTATGATTTTTTCCAATTTTTTGTTTTCGATAGGGAACAGCTGAAAGGTTAACAATGCATTTGGTGGAAGAGCACTCTGTGGTAGACCCAACATTTATAGAAGACTTCCTGTTGACATATAGGACCTTTCTTTCCAGCCCAATGGAAGTGGGCAAGAAGTTGTTGGAGTGGTTCAATGACCCCAGCCTCAGGGATAAGGTGAAAATCTCCTGAATTATGTACTGCTCCCATTTGCATTGAAATATAAGCTAGTAAGAATAAAATATGCTTTAGAGAGAATGACTCAATTGAATAAGACACAAATAGCTGGTGACATATTTTAATGGCAGAATACATGGCTAAAACTAAGAACATGTTTTTCCATGTTTTATTCAAATATTACTGTGTTCAGGCAAGGTAAATTACCCATGCTTTACCTTGCTGTGTTTTTACAACTTAGTTGCTTGCAGGTATACAGAAAGCTTTTTTCTAATAGTGAGTATTTTTATTTATTGTAATTCAGTAGAATTTTATTGTGTCTCCAAGTTTGAGCATATAACTAAGTTCTGTGTTTTCTGTACATAATACTAGTTAATTCAACTTGGCAAACATGTTGTGACTTTTTTTAAAAGAGACTAGAAAACTCATGCATTGTTAAGAATCTGTTGTGCTTTATGTAGCATTAAAATAAAAGCCCCGAAGCCCAAGCCAAACACAAGAAAGCAGTCAAGTATCCTCTTCCCTAAATAAAATGTCCATGATGGAAGCATAAGGCATATCCAGTTTTGACACACTGTCTATTGAGGCTGTATCGTGCTTCAAACTGTGTTGCTTTATTTTCTCTTATATGCAACTTTTTCATATGTAAAAAAATTACTAAAAATTTCTAGATGCCCTTTTCTTTTTGTAAATTTGAAACCAAGGGAATTATATTAGTACAGTGAAAGAGAAATTTGGTTTTCAGCTTTTATTTAAATCTGGGTATTTCTTCCAGAAATGTTAGTATAGCTGTGCCTTGAAGGAAGGATCTTATATTTGACAGAGTGTAGGTTTTGCAGCTAATACTGTTCACAGCTATAATATTGGAGTTCATCTTTAAATTTATGTTTCTTGTCCTCCAATGGACAATCTCCCAGCCTCTAAAAGCATGAGCCTGTTGCTTGTATCAGTCTGAGCACAGAACAGCTCTTTGTTCTGCTGCCTAAATAACCAACCTTTTCTGACCTCCAGTAGCACTGACAGAAAGGCAAGGGGCAGAGAACAGCTTGGGACAAGTGGAGATAAGCAAGTAGGGAATAAGAAATTTGGAGGATTTTGGCTGTTTTGTATTGGGGGCTGATAGGCAGTGAGGAGAGCAAAAGGGGTGAGTAAAACTTCCTGGGGATGATCAGTACCCAGGACTATTCAGAGTGGGACACTGGACATCCAGCCTTAGTGATGATTTTGCCCAGCAGCAGGTTACTTGATTTTACAAGTAACTTGATTTTAATCCTCTTTTAATGCTGTTCCTGATTTGTGACACAAGTAATGGCATTCTTCTGGAAGTCGGCGTTCAGCTCCTCCCAGCTCAGTGTCCTTTGGGTGTAGATGAGTAAGTCCCAACTTTAAAAGCAGCATTGATAGTGAAGCTGTTTCTGCAGAGGTTTAAAATACATTGCGTGGTATGGCTTGCAACTTCCCAGACAATTTTAATAATCTGCAATTACCCTAAATTTAACCAGACATTGTCTGGATCTTCCAATGTCATCCACAGGAGTGAAAAATATCAGAGCTGTTTAACAGGAATGAAGTTCATCTTCAATTTCAAAGGTGCAAAAATCTCAAGTATGTTCCTGTGGCTGGGAACTGCGGCACACAGAGCTGGCTAGTTGTCTTCAGAATCTGAACTTGAGGCATTCTGAAGTGCTTGATTAGTTTGTTCATTTATTTCAGCAATTCTTCTGAATTCGTTTGCTTTTCTGGGGTAAAAGGAAAAGTACTTAGAACCTGTGAGGGTGGCAGGGGTTGGTTTTGCATGCCTGGTGTCAGACCTTTAGCATGTGAGGCTGCAGAGGTTTAGATTTTGTGCAGACACAAGAATGGACAGGGGTTAGTGCTAGCTGATTAAAATTTATATGAGACGTTGTTCTTAAGCTCTAGGTTTTGAAATGTTTAGAGATTTATCCTTACTGATTTACTTTCCCAGCATAAAGGAAGAAATGCCAACTGTATTTTTAGAGGTAGCATTGAGTGGTGCAACCATTTCAGATTCAGCAACTTCTAAAAATAGCGTGAATCGACATTAATTCAAGACACCAAAACTCTTTTGTTTTGTCAGGACAAGTGCTGCTGATGTTCCAGGTCAAATCACATACTAAAAGAAAGAATATTGTAGTAAAAGCATATAGTTTTAAAAAAACGCAGCTCTTATTTTGTGGCTTTATCTTCATTAGTATTAGTTAATAGTATTCCTTTAGAGTTTTTTCCTAACAAACTGTAAAGTACCAGCTAAGATTCTTCTCAACTTGATTATCATAATTGCTTTGGGGGAGTAGCCAGTGGAGGGAAAAAAGGAGGAGTAAATGGAAAGATTGACTCTAAGGAAAGGAATCGCATGTTTTTGCTGTTAAAACCTCTTCCCTGCTTCTTGCAATACCTTGTTTTTCCTGCCTCTCTAAACATACAGTAGCTCTTTATAGAGGTAAATGCCAAATGGAGTTCCTGGTGGTACATCCAAAGACTTACGAGATTCCAGAGCCAATATTAAGCCATATCGTAAGCTTTGTGATCATGTGCTTGAAGAACTAAGCAGATTTGGAAATGTACATGAACAGGAAATTGTTATAAGTCAGAAATGGATCTGCCTTGTTGCCTTCTACGTGTGTGCACTATTCTCTACTTAATCAAATTTGATACAGCCAGTGTTTTCTGACTCGCAGTGTTCATTATGAATTACAGCATACAATTGCTTTTACAAGTGAAAACAATTTTAATACTTAATTTTTTTCTATACTCCTGCTAACTAATTGCATATTAGTGAAGTTTGATTTGGATGGATGGATGGATGTAGATACATTATTTAAGATTCCAGTGGAAATTTACAGGGCCTTTAAGGAACAGTATTTTTAAAGGACTTGGCAATAGTGTTGTTCTGAGTATTCCAGCAAAATATTTATAATATTGATTAATTTTCAGGTTACACGGGTAGTATTGTTGTGGGTGAACAATCACTTCAATGATTTTGAAGGAGATCCTGCTATGACTCGATTTCTGGAAGAATTTGAGAACAATTTGGAGAGGGAGGTAAGAGTGAGGGGTTTTTTTTTGACAATTTGGGATGACAGAGAATAGCCAGACTGTTGTTATATATAACTTAATATGCTTTTCTCTTGTAGAAAATGGGTGGACATTTGAGGCTGTTAAATATTGCTTGTGCTGCTAAAGCTAAACGAAGATTGATAACCTTAACAAAGCCATCTCGAGAGGCCCCTTTGCCTTTTATCTTGCTGGGAGGGTCAGAAAAGGGATTTGGAATCTTTGTTGACAGTGTAGATTTTGGTAGCAAAGCTACAGAAGCAGGCTTGAAACGTGGAGACCAGGTATGTAGTTTTAAAATGTGTCCCTCCATTACCCTCCCTCCTCTCTTTTTTTAAATTTCCTTTCTCCTCACTACATGAAAATAACGTTGCTTGTTTGAATTTTAGATATTGGAAGTGAATGGTCAAAACTTTGAAAACATTCAGCTGACAAAAGCCATGGAAATCCTTAGAAATAACACTCATCTGTCTATCACTGTGAAAACCAATTTATTTGGTAAGTTTGCCTGCACTGTTTGTTCTAGTTTTAATGGAGACCTAAATTACTTTTTTAATAGTTTAAAATAGTTTTGTTTGAAACTCTTTTGTACTGGAGAGAATAGAAAAAGGAAACTTGAAGGTCCTAAAATACCTTGGCTCATAATTACAAAGAAAAATTTGTGAGTAGGGACTTATATGAAGTGACTTCCCTCTCACCAAGTGTATGTTTCTGGATTAAGAGGAACCACTGTGACCATGTAGCTCAGACTTAAAAAACATGCTTGTATATATAACATTTAGTTCTCTATCAGGAAAGAAGCCTCTTCAGGCATTTCATCTGATCAGTGGTCTTATTCTGTCTGCTGAATTTACTTGTAGTTTTTCAGCCCACTCTGAGTGTAACAAGTTCAAGGCTATTACAACCTTTCCTGCCATCTAGGTGAAAAGATTCTTGCTACCCTCTGTATCTGTTCTCTGCATTTTTCCCTCTAACAAGTACTAAAGTAGACATAGAAGTGTCTTCATGCAGCTCAGGACCTCAGTTAGCATCATAAGTAATTAATAGATTGGGGGTTTGGTTTGATTTTTTACCACTGGATACTTGGATTACTTATACAATTTAGTGATGTGCTCCCTGAGTATCTCTTTCAGGATCGGGTTCTTCATCACAGGTAAGTAGGGCAGAATATTACCACAGCATGTCACTGCACTAACTGAAGATTTAATTTGCCTAGGTTATTTGCAAAATCTGTTTCCGGGAGATTTTTTTTTTAAGTATTTTTTTTTAAATTTTATTTTATTTTTTTTATTTTTAAAATTTTTCTTTTTTTTTGCTTTGCAGTAAAGGTTTTAATATTTCAATTGTTTCTAATAATTAAGACATTTCTTAATATATCTGCATATGCTTCTTTAGCAGGATGTTCTTGTTTCTCTGTGTAAGTTCTGTAACCATCCTTCTCACAATGGGTGTTTGAATCTCATGTGTTGCTTTACTCTGCTAAAGCTCAAACCTGATTTCTTCCTTTCTTCAGAAGTTGTGTTTTCTAATTTTTTTTTCTATCTTGTGGCTCCAGTGCAAATACTGAACTCAGATTACAGTACAGTCTCAAAGCAGTTACTTTCTGTGTATTGCATGCAGAATTCCTTCTCCACAAATACCAAAAGGAGAGTTTCCTTTTTTCCACAGCATCTTCTTATCTGTATCTAATTTTTCTCTCCAGCCTCCAAGTCCTATTCCAGAGTACAGTTATTGGCTGGCTGGAATTACTCTCCTTCACTTTTGTGTGTCTTATTTCAAGCTTTTGAATTCTCTTGGTAATTTGTTGTACCTCTGGATATTAGAGAACATTAAGGACAAAATTAGTAAACAACAGTAAAACATAGCCCCTAATACTCATCCTTAGTTGCCCTTGTTCCTATGTTTTTCTACAATCCCTTAGTTTTAATCATCACTTTTCATTTATTATTACGAATCAACTCATCAGAAGATTTTTCCCTTTTTGTGTGGAGAGTTCCTCTAACACTCAGAATACATGACTTGCTCTCCAGTTCAGTTTTGTTTGATTTATTTATCGGCTTTTTTTTGAGGCTTAAAGTTGCAGTAGAAGAACTAATTTACAAATTTATCAGATATTTCTGCCTCAGAGATTACTCTTTGCTAGGGAGCTGAGGGAGAATGAGTGTCTATTTGGTATTTCTGGCAGATGGATACAACAGCCCTGTCAAACATCCAAGGTGTCTCACTAGTCTCCTGCTTTGTTATATTTTCCTTTTGACTTTGTTGCTGTTTCCCCTCTGATTTTTTTGATCCTGTTGCTAATAATTTCATGTCCATCAGAGAGCTTTTCTTGCTGCCAATCTGTTTAAGCCTTCCTTCTCATTTGTATTTTTCTATCTCACTTTTGTCTAACGTTCTCTTTTTATACATGCTGCTATTCTGCAGCAGCTTTTGTCCTTAGGCTGAAAAGTCAAATTCCTTCTGTTGATACCATCCATGTAACCATGTGGGCACTTGTGTAGTTCTGTTCTACGCTGGGCCAATTAACTGTTTTTGTGATTCATACTACAGACAATAAATGTCATTTTTAAAAGCAAAATGTTTTTGAAATCTTATATCTAAATTAGTTTAATACTGGAATTGACAAAATATCCTAATTTTTTGGTTTTTAGTGATTAATATTAAACTGGTCTGGTGCACAGAGCTTTCTTTTACATTTTTGTCCTTTTTCTTCCCTCCTTTTTCCTGTCTTGTGCAGTTTTTAAAGAACTCTTAACACGGTTGTCAGAGGAAAAAAGAAATGGTGCTCCCCACCTGCCTAAAATAGGTGATATTAAAAAGGCGAGTCGTTATTCCATCCCTGACCTTGCTGTTGATGTGGAGCAGGTAATAGGATTAGAAAAAGTGAATAAGAAAAGTAAAGCCAACACAGTTGGGGGAAGAAATAAGTTAAAGAAGATACTTGACAAGACTCGAATCAGTATTCTGCCTCAGAAACCATACAAGTGAGTTTATTTCCTCCTAAATATTTCCTCTGCATTAAATTATAAGAATTCCTAACGAACTTAGAGTTTGTAATTATACTTTTTTATTTATTAATACAAATCATGCTTACATCTGAAAAAAATACCAGAAAAAAACATTCTGAATATTTGAACAAGCATAGGCTGCTAACAGTGCAGCTCCTGACATCAGTTTGGATGTAATTGCTTCCTTATAGATGAAGTAATGACACAAATACTTTTTTTGTATGTCATTTCCAGTTTTCTTTTAAGAGGACTGTTAACTGAAATTATTTCAGAATAATTCTGCAAGCAGGTTACTTTCAAAGGGTTGGTATGAACAATGATTCCAATGTATCTACACTCCAGGGGTCTTATAAAAATTTCTGTGTACTGCTGTAAGAGAGACTGAGGTTAAAATTTTCACTTGGGCTCTTTGGTAAAATTGTGGTGGTGTTTTTTTTTTTAATGAAAGCTAAATATGCTATGTGATAGCTTTTATTCTATGAACACATTTTAGAAATAGAGTTCTGAGAATTGCTGGCAACAATAGAAGAGTGAATTTTATATGATACTGTGGGGACCTGGTTCTTGGCCAAGGCAGATGGTATCGATGGGGGGAGAATGCATTGTAGAGGGTAGTTGTGTGATCAGTGTTCTCTCTTGCATTTTTCTTTCCTGTGTCCCACTAAAGAAGAAATTATTCCATGTAAATGATAAAAAAGACACTTGTGCTGAAAATGCAGGATTTTTTTTCCTGGTATTACTTAAAAAAAGTTTGCTTAACTGATGTTAGATATTGCCTACTAAATGAAAATTGTTCTGAAACATTATATATAGAATGTTAGTAATAGAAAGAATAAATTAATATAAATTATTATATCCAAATAATGGATGTTTCCTAAATTGATGGCAATACCTTTCAATAGAGGAGAATCTGTAAATCCTTTTTTTTTGTTGTTTGTCTTTAGCATGTTTTCCTTTATTTCACTGGTCTTGCATGTGTGTTCCTCTAATGAGCTGTGCAATTAGGTCTGATTTTCTGCATTGGTCACTATGGTTCGCAGCATTTGCATAAAATTTTCATGTTGGTTTTTATCTTTTTTCTTTATTTTCTTTCATTTTTACACATTTTCTGTGCAGGGACCTCTTTGGGTAAGATTCAGAAAAGCTTGACCTATTTTACTCTCTTTTTGCTAGCTGTACTTCATGTGTTATATATAGCAATTTGCCTGCAAAGCCTGTTGACATCCAGTTGTTTTTGTCTGCACAGTTTCTCCATAGACATCTGTAGCTGTAGACTTTAGTGTTTGTGCTTTTCTTTCCCCTGTTGTGTAGAACCATCAATCTCATTCTTCCTCGTAATTACTAGTGTTGCATATATTAAGGGACTTTACCTAGTCTCATGTTTCTGCATATAAGAAATCAAGAGGGGTGAAAAAGCTGATTTACTTATGAGTTAAAGTAGGCATTTAAGGACTTCATGACTCAGCTGGCTTAAGAGGTGAAACTGTCCACTGTTTTTTGAGTGTGAAGCCTGCAGAAGACTCCAATGCCTCGAGGATGTACTCAGACAAAACCAATCTTTAGACCAGAATGAGGTCACTCTTAGAGGGAGCTTGTCTGCTTCACAAGATATTAAATCAGTATCAAAGATGAATCAGTTTGAGCAGGAGATAATGCCTTCCTTCAGTCTTACTGTTTAGTCCAGTAAGGTCAAATAACTTCCTAAACTGAGCAAACAGCACCATTTCCTCTGCACCTCTGGGGAAATCTCCTTCTCTTCACTGTCTGTAAGATGTCTCTTGAAGGGTTCTTCTGGGTACAGCCTCCCCTGGAGCTCTTTGTTTACTTTTCTCATGAAGAGTAGTTTTGTGGTCTGTAGGCTCAGTTGCTCCAAAAAAGGATTAAAAATACAAACCCCACCTGCCTCTCTAGTAAAGTTCTGCCTGGTTCATAGTGCAGCATGCCAGACAAAGCAGCAGCCCCTGTCTCTCCTCTCTGCAGCCCTGCAGTGGGATGCACAGGATTTTGTGTTCTGAGGGAAGACACATTCAGATACTTCTGTCATTTCACTATCCCTTCTACCCTGTTTGTCATTCAGCAGGAAAGTTATTTCTTAGTTAATGTGCTATCTCCCTGCATGGCAGGTACATACAGAAAGCAATAGAAATGCTGTTTCCTTAAAACCACAACCTCCTTTAATTGGCATAATAAAATATTTTACCTAACAGTAGATCTTCACGGGACGTGGATTTTTTTTAGTGTTGCTCATTTTATCTGATATTTCTAGGGTTCATTACTTGTTTGCATAAGTTAGAACTCACTCAGGTTCTAATTTAAGTTTTGAAAACAGAGTAAACTGAGTAAATGCTTTCCAATTTCTTATATGAATACTTAAAATTGAGCACAATTTTAGACACTTTTTTTCTTTTAAACCTAACATTTTCAGAGTTGATCCACTTTACTGAAGCTGCTTCAGTCATGACGCACAGGATAGGTATAAGATTATATAAAACTGACAAACTGCAAAAGGAATGCATAATGCAAGTGAAACTATTAATACAAGAGTCACATTGTCTTCATTTGACTTGAATTTAGAGAAAATACTGTTGTTGGCACACTTATGAAATCTGGTATTTGGCAGTTTAGAACCACCTGAAAGCATTTTGAGGTACAAGGGCTGCTGGGTTTTTTGTTTACTTTCTTATTTTTAATGTGTGGTGGTTCCTGTTGAAAGAGGTGGTATTGACTGCTGGCAATTATTTTGGTTGTAGTGAAAGACTTATTTGCTTGTGGCTTAGCACGAAAGTGCTGTCTGCTGAGTAGGTCCTCTCTGCTTGTCACAGTATTTTTGTGCTTGATATGGAAGTACAAAAATACAAATGTTCAGATTCACCTTAATTTCTGATTGAGAGAATCCAATAACTTTTTTCAGTGGACTTGAGTGTTTCTGTCACTCCCATGGCTTGAGGTTTACACTTCATAAAAGTATTTTGGCAATACAGAGTTATCTTGTTTTTTAAAAACAAAACAATGAGAAAACTCAAACACAACATAGAGAGATACCATACATTTCCTTCTCAAAAGCAGTTGTGTCCATATAATCAAAAATGTGTCTGAAGTGCTCAGATACTGTTCTAGCTTTCCAGGCTACTGTTCAATTCATAGCACTTAAAGAAGTGGTACAAGAGTGCACTGTGTAAAGTTACTCATCGGTAACCACAAATGGATATTGGTGCTGTAACAGCTATCAGGGTAATTATCTATCCATTTATTACTTCTGTTTAGGTTTTCTGAGGATGGATAGAGCACTAGACAAAAGCTTAAGTGCCCAATATTAGGGTACAAGTGGTCATTTGTGTTGCATCATTTAATTTACTAGACTCAGTTGTAACATTTGAAATGAAGTCTAAATTCTGGTTTATGCTTTACTTGAATGTGTAGATACAGATTTAGATGTGCTTGGCTTTTAGAAAGGCCTTGCCTATACTTGCTACATTTTTAATATTTTTCACTTTCTATAATGACTGCTATTCAACATTTTATGCCCTCCGAATATGTTATTAAGGATTTTGATCTGTATATTTAGAGAAAAGTTCAATGGCTGTCTCCAGCTCTACATCCTGTAGCAGTTGTACTGCTTCACTTTATTATGAACTCAAAAGCAATAAGCAAATCAGTGCCTACTATAAATATGATGATAGCTCTGTCTCTGATCCATCTAGCACTACTGACCTACTTTGGGACCCTGCCTTACACAATTTAATGGACAAAACCCTTCACCTTTATCACAGAACACTTTATTTACAGCTGTCAGGTACTTTGGAGAGGATACTGATAGCACCCAAATGTTTAGCTTAGCCTTACCTGGCATCACTTTAGTCACACTGAGTGAAGAGAAACTCAAAGAAGTGATACAGGGTGGGAAAACCAGATGATCTCAAATTATCCTCTCTTATCTCTCTGTTGAAAGATCTTATATAGTATAGCTACAATATATCACAGGTTGCAAATCCTGTCTGTGATGGGGTAAAAAAATCTGTGAAGTTCAGGTCTAAAAACAGCTCTGAGGGGACAGCAGTATTACTCGAAGTTTGGCTGATGGGATGGTGCAAGAATGATAAGGTGTGCACCACCTTTTGAACAAACATCTTGGCCAAAATCATTAAAAAATAAGGAGCCTAGCAACTCCTCAGGGCTTTGTGGTGAGGATCTTCTGGCACTGTGAGCAGGCAAATCGAGTCACTCTCTTGAGTGGACTGTTGACAAAGCAAGTCCTGTTGTCTGGAGAACTTTGACTTCTAAATAGCAATTGCTGTAATAACAATTGGAAGTACGAAAATGTAGCAATAGAGACATCCCTGAATCCCTCTACTATAGCCAAGCTCTGAACGTCTGTAAGTCCTGATTTTATTTCTTTCTGGATGCAGCGACATTGGAATTGGCCAGTCTCAGGATGACAGCATTGTGGGACTGAGGCAAACAAAGCACATTCCTCCTGCTTTGCCTGTCAGTGGAACCCTGTCATCCAGTAATCCCGATCTACTGCAGTCTCATCACCGCATCTTAGACTTTAATACTACTCCAGGTAAGGATCCTTTTTTTGTTGTTGTTCTTGACCTTTTTATTTCCTTTCATAGTTCAGGTTTTTGTGTGTATTTGTAGAGTCTGAAGAGGCATGTGAGTTTTTAGTAACTGTTTTCTGTCACACACAAATTAGCCACGTATTCATGCATTAGGATTTATTACATTTGCTACAATATACTTTACCCACATATAAGAGATGTCTGATTTTCAAGTCTGCTGTGTACAGAGTGCTTCTTACTGATTGAATATTCTTGGTCAGTAAAAACCTGTTTTGCTTGATATTTTATAATTTGCCTTGATTGATCATTTTTTACAAGACTGCAATATTTCAAATGGCATAGCAGATCATTAGCTTATAGTAAAGGGAAAGGACATTGGACTGGGACACAGGACATGTATTTCTGTCTTTTTCTGAACAGACTTATATAATTTGTACTATGTTTGTAAGGGAGATAGTTTCAAAGTTTCTTGTTAGTCACCCTGCCCTATAGCTGTATGCCAAATTCTTTGAATATAAAATCCCTTTCTGAAATAGATAAAAACGAAGACATTTAGAGAGGATCAAAGCACAGGGGTGAGTGAGGGAGAAATAGGAGGAGAGTTTGAGAAACTTGAGTGCCTTATCTTATAAGAAGGGTTTAGCTGGAGCTCCTGGTAGGGTTGGGATTTGGGCTCTTATCTAGCTGCAGGAAGGTTCTTAGTGGGAAACCTTTCCTGAGTTAAGTATCCAAATCTTTGCTATTAAAATATAGCTGCTGGAGGAGGATATGGTGATGGTAGCTCTGCAGACACTTGGTTATTTTAGCCTAATCTTTAGAGAATTTCTCAAAAGTAAAACTGAAAATTCAGTGCCCTCCTAAGACTGAGGGATTTCAAACATTACCTGAATGGATGGTGCTTAAGTATCAGCCTACACACTGGCCAAGTTGGTGTAATCATTATGCTTTAAACTGTGGTATTGAGCATTACTTACTTCATCTTAGGTTTTTTAGAGTAGAGGAGTCTGCAAGAAAGTAGTTTGTGATTTTTGCCCCAGTGTCTAAGCTTGATCCTCAGAGACTTGGAAGGCTGATATTTTTTTGTATTTTATCTAATGACTAGTGTCCAACACCTTGATACATTCTTTATCAGTAAGAGCCTAGCTTCAGGACTTTTTCTATGAATGAGTGAAGTTTCCATTCTCTAGCTTGCCACTTACCCAGACCAGACATTTCTAGGTAATCAGTGTGCCCCTAATGCCAAGTGCAGCAACTGGCCAACTTCCAGAGCTGTGGGCATTGCTGACTCACGCAGCTCGAACAAACTTCCATGAGAGAGAAGCAAAGCCATTGCAGGCCGAAAGACCTTTCAATCACAGATGGAGTTCAGAGAAGCTTAATAAATGAATGACGTTCAACTGTTTGCATTTTGCATTGAGGAAAGGAGATCAATACGATGTAATGCCATTGCCCCAATGTTTTAACAGTTTTTCTATATCTTTGTAGAAAATGCATTTCTTCCTCATTTAAAAAAAAAAAAAGTTGTTTTTTTTTCTTTGCTCAAATTTGCCTGAATGTCCCCACACTGAATATTTTTTAAGTAATTCTCAGGCAAAATTTTTTTTCCTGAGTGGAAAGGAAGGAAAAGGGGGCTTGAAATGAAAAACATATACCTTAAGGGTTTTAGGGATGGTTGCGTTGTAGATAGAAGAGTTGAATTATACCTCTATATATTTCAAGACTTGGAAAAAATTAAAGCCTGCAATTTTAATTCGTTTTACTATCTTGGTCTAAATTAAAGATGCAAATGGAGGCAGATTGCAAGAAATTGAATGCACTGGAGGAGAAAGTGGTAGAGCAGCTGTCCTTTGAGGCTTGGAGAAATATCCCTCAGGATAGAAAATAAAACAACTTGCTCCTTTTAGAAGAGTAGTCTTTGAGGAGAAAGTGTGAACAGCTTGAAATCTGCAAGGAGTCATTTTAGTTTCTCTTCTGATTGGCTCAGGCTGTCTCAAATATACTTTTAAAGGTTTATTTTTAAATGTTCAATAGCACTTTGATTTCTCTTTTCTTGTGCTGCCTTTGCTATTTGATTTGAAGTCAAAATAATAGAGTAATGATGAACTGCCAGTCGCTGGTATTTTTTCTTTCCCCTCTCAATCTTTCTAAGGGAATAGATTCCTATCATACAGCATTGCATTCTTCAGCCTGCCACTCCAGTTTCCTTTTTTGAAAAGCAGTGAAGGGGGGTGATTATGATTTTCTTCAAGTGTTTTATTTAAAAATTATTGGGCTGAATTACTTGCTACCATTGCTATAGCTGTAATCATTTCACTTGGCTGGCAGACGTCTCTGTATTCTGTGTTGAGCTTTTGCTCCCAGTTCTGATAGGTAGGCAGCATGAGAAATTGGGTGGTAAAATGCAGTGCAAAGATGGGACTCCTTTATTTGCTGCCCTCTGCATTTCCTCATATTGACTTCGTTGATCCAGCAGAGCAGGTTATTTTCTTGTTGCACAAAGCGCTTTATTTCTAGGGACAATTAAAGAATTTCTCACCTGGGTATTGTTTACAGTAGCTCCCCAACTTCATAGCATTTCTTTGAGAGGCAAGTATTTCTGTAACAGCAAGAGTCAGCAAGATCTAGAGAAGAGTGTGGTTTTTAATAACGTCTCTGAAAGGCTGGGTCTTTGGCATCTGCCTTCCTCCAGATGACAAAAAATGTAGAAAATATTTCAGAAAATATTCTGCTCTGTATCCCTCTTCAACTAATTACTGAAGGAAGATGGGTCAGTGTAGAGTTGGTGATAAAAGGCAAAATTGGCTTGCTTGTTATAAAGTATTTGTACATTTGACTCAAATGCTTAGGAAGGGCTAAAAACTGGCCTGTAGTGATATCCTTTGTGTGTAACTGATGATGTAATCACAGAGTTCTAGTGTGTTTTGGTATTAGTGCTTCTCAAGCTGCAAAAAACTACTGTGAGCTTAAAAGTTACAGGCTTAGTTGCATGAAATTTGTAAAATAATATATTTAAGCCTTAAAATCCTTTGTGGCATGTAAACGCACTCATGAGAGAGATTTATCTTAATGCTTTCCAAATTATTATTTTGGAAACATGCAAGAGCAGTGGGGAGGTGTTAAGTTTTGTTCTTTTGTTACAAGATTTCTGCTGCTGAATAGATCTTTCTGTAGTAAATTGAATACATGTTATGCACATACAGGTCTTGTCAAAAAACCTGTAGTTGTATCAAAGTGAATGTTTTCATTTGGCAGCTGTTTTTTTAGTATTATTTTTATGATAGTAATATCAGAAGCCTTCATTTAGAAGGCTTTATATTATTATATATTTTATTACTTGTATGACCTCTTTGGTTTAAAAAATTAATTATTTTTAAGAAAAAACTTATTAAAGAAAGAAAAATTGCTAGATGTTAAGACTCACAAAACTAGAAACGCTTATTTGTAACAGAGGGAAGAAATTAAATTAATTGAAATACTTGTCAGTTAAAAATACCTGATGTTAAAAAACCCAGTGGTGCATAGCCGCATAATTTCATTTATCTTTTTGGTTTTTTTCTAATAATACAGTGATAACAACCAAAATTCAGTTGACCAGTGGGTCTGGGTTTCAATACATGCATGGAAATATGAAAATATGTGTGGGTTTGGTATCTCCATATAGCTTATGGAAATATCAAAGCGAGTGTTAGTCTGGTAGTTTTCCAGATTTCCTAAAAAACAGTTCACTGTAAGTTTCTTGTCATCAGTCACTTGAAACAGGAATATATTCAGAACTTGAATATTTGTGAAGGTTTTTTTTACCCCTGGCTGCTTTAGTTCTTAATTACTAAAATATTGGGACAGAGAAATAAAGAGCAAAGTTTTCAGTCTGTTACTGACTAATTTATTACTATGATCTAAATGTATCAATGACCGAGTATTTTTGATAATTGAGTACTTGGATGCATTAATACTATTGCACTTCACTTGTGTACACATGCACGCTGGCTGTTTTACAGGCATCTTCTAGCCACTTACATTATGTGCCTTCCTTTTGTGTGGGGCACTATGGTTGAGTGTCAGAATAGGTAAATGAATCTCTTTTCTTCGAAATACCCTTAAGGAGACTGACACTCCTATCACCTATTTGCTTAAACTTCTTACATGTCATTGTATAGGATAGGGTCGTTTAATGTCCTGGATTTTTCTCAGACTTAAACAGAATTTTTCAGGACTCAATACCTGTGAAAATCAGATTGCTCATTAGTTTGTCTGTCCAAACTTTGAAAATGTTAACATATTTTTGTGGCTTGCTCCATCTTACAGCCTAACTTATTGTCTTGGATGTTAATAGAACTAGCTTTTACTGAAGAAAAACTGATAACACTAATAATTAAACTCAGTGTGATTTGCTTGTTCTTACACCATTTTTATTTTTCTTTGCTTACTAAATTGCATAATTTGCATGTAATTTCTTTCCAGACTTACCAGACCAAGTTCTGCGGGTTTTCAAGGCAGACCAGCAAAGCCGCTACATAATGATCAGTAAGGACACAACAGCAAAGGAAGTGGTCATCCAGGCCATCAGGGAATTTGCTCTCACTGCAACCCCCGATGCATATTCACTATGTGAAGTCTCTGTCACACCTGAGGGTGTCATCAAGCAAAGGAGGCTTCCTGACCAGCTATCCAAGCTTGCTGACAGGATACAGCTGAGTGGCAGGTAAGATGGAGACTGAGCTAAAGTTGATGGTGCCACTTTATTAAGTCAGAATCTTGTTAAAGGAGTGCTACTTAATTATTTATGTTCTGTTTCTTTGCAACACATTGCTACTTATGCAACTTCTCATTAATACCTAGGCCTGGTGAAGTTCATTTTGTTCTCAGATTCCAACTGGATCATTGCTGTAACTTTCAGCACTAATCAGGTGTATTGTATCTTTTTTTGAATTTTGTTTTTACAGGTATTACCTGAAGAACAACATGGAAACAGAAACTCTTTGTTCGGATGAAGATGCTCAAGAATTACTAAGGGAAAGCCAAATTTCCCTCCTACAGCTCAGTACTGTTGAGGTGGCTACCCAACTCTCCATGAGAAACTTTGAGCTGTTCCGTAATATCGAACCCACGGAATACATAGACGACTTGTTTAAACTCAAATCAAAAACAGGTTGCGTTAATCTAAAAAGGTTTGAAGAGGTGATAAATCAAGAAACATTCTGGGTAGCTTCTGAGATTCTAAGAGAAACCAACCAGCTGAAAAGGATGAAGATCATTAAGCATTTCATTAAGATAGCGCTACACTGCAGAGAATGCAAGAACTTCAACTCGATGTTTGCCATCATTAGGTATTGCCCACTAATAATTTTATTTCTAAGTAAAAAGCAAAGTCTTACTTATGTTAGCCTAAAAAAAAAAAGGTAATTGCTTGGCAATCTGCCAAGGAGGGCATTTTCTGTATTCTGAACTTTTCTATGATCTGAAATGTTTGGTGAAATATTATTTGGAATGCTGCTGTTATGTACTTACTGGTCAAGATAGTGTGGCAAGGTGAACATGGCACTAGAGAAACTACTGCAGTTATTTAAAGACAGAGACCAAAAAACTTACAGGTATATACAGGAAAACCACACAATTGTAGTAAATGAACGGGTTAATTTCCCCAAAGCAGCTCATTTTTATACATACTGCCCAGTGTCTTGAATTCATTCTGCCATGATCTGTTGCCTTTGATTTTTTTTTTTTGTATCAGCAGTTTCTTGCATGGAACTCTGATAATAATCAATAACAGACTGTGATACCGTAATAGGCTGTAAATAAAGATCTTTTAATGAGAATTTTAAAATGTACTGAAAATCTCAGAAAACTATTCTTAGCTTTGGAATTAGAAGGAAGAGAGAAAACTCTAATGTCTATATTTATACACATTTTTTAAAACCCAAACAAAACCAAACAATCCCCCTATACAGTCTGTTATGAAAAAGCTTGAGTAAGTTGCATTAAACTGACAATGTTATCACTGTCTTTGACACAAGCTCTTGTCATCATTGTCTTGACATCCAGTCAACAGATTGAACGTGACACTCTTCCTGAAGACAAGTAGGTTTGGATACTATTCAGCGAATGGGGCAAGTTCCAAAGTCAAGGATCCATGCTGATGATCATTCAGCATCTCTGAGACATCAAAATATTGAGATTTTGTTCAACTATTTCAACCAATCTCAATGAGAATTAAAAGCAGCCTATCTGCTAGGAAAAACTTGAGTGAAGGAAAGATTCTAAGGTAGCAGACTTTCCCAAAGGTAGAAGTTAACAGCAAGACAGGCAATGTCATTACAGGGGAAAAAAGGGGGTTTGTACCAGCTACAGCTTGAGAATAACCTCGGGTATAGAGAGTGTTACAAAATTTCATCTAGAAAGAACAAAGTCAGATGGATTGTTACAGAAAGAAGGTGGGTCAGTGTGCTGTCACCTCCTGACATTCTCATGTAGGTGGAAGATGGTTTTTCCACCAGTTTGTTAATCCAGAAGTAAGTGGTGATCCTGAGGTACTTAGATTATGATATTCTTATCAAACTCAGACGTGGTTCTAAAGTAACAAATACATACTCTCTGTAAGGTTTAACTACTCATCCAAGTGTAACTTTTATCTGTTTATGGTTACATCGTGTAGATATCTCCAGTTTTTATAGCTTTTATAAAAAATATCTTAACTGTTCTGTAATGCATACTGGCAAAAAGAAGTTAATTTGTTACTTTATTGACACTTTGATATCAAGATATTCTGACTAGATGGTATTTCTACCATACAAATTTAATGTGGTCTTTTCTAGGATTTTTTGTTTCTTTCTCTTGTTCTTCAACATTTTTTGCACTTTTTTTGTTTCAAGTGGCTTGAATTTGGCACCAGTTGCAAGGCTCCGAACTACTTGGGAAAAGCTTCCAAGCAAGTATGAAAAACTGTTTCAAGATCTGCAGGACTTGTTTGATCCATCTAGGAATATGGCAAAATATCGTAATGTCCTTAACAGCCAAAACCTACAGCCCCCTATTATCCCCCTGTTTCCTGTCATCAAAAAAGACCTTACATTCCTTCACGAAGGTAAAAACAGAAGTACATCATCTTTTACCAGCTAAGGAAAAGTAACTTTCCTGCCTAATCACTGCTGTTGTTGGTTGTAGGGAATGATTCTAAAGTGGAGGGCCTGGTGAATTTTGAGAAGCTGCGGATGATTGCGAAGGAGATACGCCATGTCGGTCGCATGGCGTCCGTGAACATGGATCCTGCTCTAATGTTTAGAACAAGGTAAGTGTGTTGTACCAAGCAGAGCTTTCCCCAGCTGGCAGAAGGCTAGGTGTCAGCAAGAGGGGCTTTTATGTGCCCCTTCTATTGGAGCAGTATGAATTTTTTGTGTTAGCAATTTACCGGCATGATGTGGTGGTCCAAAACTGGAGAAACAATTACAGTTTGTGGTTATTGATAGATTCTAAAATGTTTCATAGTTGATAGTTACTTCATAAAAATGAGATTCTATCAGTGGGAGGGAGGGAGAGAAACTGTCTTGAAAACATACCTATTACTCTATTTGCAACACTGATGGGTGCCAGCCTTATAATTTTGATTTAGTAGAAGTGGTAATGTATCTGAAGCAGTGTCAGCTACTTGTGTTAGAAAACATGGAGTTAATGCTCTTTGGCTTCATATTTGACAAGCTTATTGCATACTCTTTTTTCTTAATTTGAGCTAGAAGAGTTTGTAATATCTGATTGTATGCCCAAGACAAGGCTCTTTTTAATGTTTGTGGGCTTCCAGAACTGCTTGTCCTGAGGTCTGGTCTTTTTCTTTCTGAGCTTGTGGTCTTTCTCTGTCTCTTCTTAAACCCATGCTTTATTCTTCCTGGCTCTCACTTGCAGGAAGAAGAAATGGAGGAGTTTGGGGTAAGTGGTTGGAGACAACACACACAGACATTCATTCTTCCTTTACCATTTGCATTGTTTCCTACTTGCTACCTTTAATTTTCTGGTGCTTTGACATTTTTTTCTTTTGTTAACCCTTTTTTACTGACAATACATTTTAATCTAGGAGTGCTTTTGATTTGAGATTAAAACACAAAAGCTGTAAGTTATTTTTAAGTGGTCATAGGTAGAAGTGGGGTGTTCTCCCCCACCTCCAATTTAAATTGCTGAAGGAAGTGACTTTCAGTCAAGGAGAAATTACAAAATGACAAGGTTGCAACAGCTGAAAACAGCTGTTAATTTCCTTATACCTGTTAAGCAAATTATCACAATCAAATACAAAAGTTAAAACTTACAGTATCTGCTCAACTAACTTACTTTCATATTACAATTAGCCATCATTTTTACCTTAACAATTCAGGCCCAATGCATAGCTTTCATATAGGTATACATACATTGAAATGTGCATGACATTTATTTCATCATGAACTAGCTGATCATTTTATTTAACAAAAATGTCTTCAGTCTTGCAAGTTACAAAGAAGTTCTATTCTGTGAAACTGAGCTGTACGTTTTGTATACAGTCTGATTTAAAACATAGAGGGCTTTCCAAATGCCTCCTTTATATGTATTTGAATTTGAACCTCAGCTATGGTCTTCTGTCAGCACTGCCTTACTGCATGAGCTTTTCCTATTGCTCCAGTCCTCTCAGTAGATGGCTTATGTGAGAGAGCTACCTCGAATGCTTTTCTAGATGTGTGAAGTGTTATTGCCTCGTTGGAGCAGAATAGGTTAAAATATCTGTGCCACTAAAATAGTGCCTGTAACCAAGTTAAAAGATTTCCTGGCCCTCATCTTTCTGTCTTTTATAGCTGTTTGACTTACTGGAATGAGGCATGTAAGCTTTGGCCGTAGACTGACATTCATGCAATCTTTTGCATGTTTCACATTTATCAGATGATACCGTGTTGGACTAAGTCATACCTTTGCTCTCTTTTGTCCCCCTCCTGTCCCCTTCTCTCCAGGTCTCTCAGCCAGGGCAGTACCAATGCAGCTGTGCTGGATGTTGCACAAGCAGGGGGGCATAAAAAGCGGGTCCGTCGCAGCTCCTTTCTTAATGCTAAAAAGCTCTATGAAGATGCTCAGATGGCACGGAAAGTAAAGCAGTATCTCTCAAACTTGGATCTGGAAATGGATGAAGAGAGCCTCCAGACACTCTCTCTGCAGTGTGAGCCAGCCACCAACACATGTGAGCATTGTCATTTGTTGAGATTTCGAGAAAACTGTTCAATATAACTGTTTCTAGCCAATGAAGCAATTTGGAATAGTAACTAGACAATGAAGTATAAAATTATTTGTCTAGTCATTTTCAAGTACTAAACATGTATGACTCCTGAGGAAATAATCTTGTGGATTAACAGATAGAGGCTTTAAGATGATGTCCCACTGGAAGTGTACAATGGCTTTTTTAGATTTGTCTGTACAAAGGGTGTGGAGGAGTCAGAAGTTTTTCTGTATTTCTAATGTACTGAGGTTACTAGTGTGAACAGCGACATGGTTATTCTCAGGGAGTAGGGGATTTTCTTATGTCTGGGTGTTCCAGAGATACCTAGAGGGCTGTACTTGGGGCAGCAGAGGGGGACCTTATCCTGGATATCCATTTTGTTTTGATTTTAGGAAATGCTGTATCCTGTGCCCTTCCCTTCCTGCAGGGTAGCAAAAACTAATAATTATATGTCTGTTCTGAATCACTTGTAGTCCTTATGATAGCCCAGTATAACTTCTGGTCATGCTTTTGGTAACAGTGGTCATTTATCAGAGCTTTATTTTGAGAAAGGAAACGTTCATTGATAATGTAAATCTTTTAAATGGAGTTAAATCTCCCCCTCTTCTCCTCTTCCTCTTCTCTGTCCAAAGATATCATGCTGCATTAATTGTACGAGTATTTGAGCACCTTTTAATTGTTAATCAGAGGGTTTTGCACTGCTCAGACTGAAATACCACTGTGTTTTTAGCTAGTAGTCATTCATTGTTTTGTCCCCTTTCTTTCAAAGTGCCGAAGAACACAGGAGACAAGCGATCTGGGAAATCTGAAACGTCCCCAGTGGCTCCCCGGGCGGGCATCCAGCAGAAAGTGCAGCAGCAGCAGCAGCATAAAGTAAACCAAGCACTGCAGGTCCCAGCCGTGTCTCTTTATCCCTCTCGCAAGAAAGTGCCAGTCAAAGACCTCCCACCATTCGGTAGGTGGAACATGGAAGAATTTGGTTTCATATTCTGAAGTTTGTTTGCCTATGTCAGGAAGACATTTTTAATCAAATAAAGTTCATACTTCTATTTCTGGTAGTATGATATGCAGGTTGTGCCCGTTCATGCAGTTTCTAGTTCTCTTCTCTTGAAAGGGAGAGAAAGAAATTTAGGGAAAGCATCCTGTCAATTTAGTCAGTATAAGTATTTACCTGTAGCTGCTGGAAAGAATAAGTGTTTCTCACTGTTTGCCCTGGGATCTTGCCATAACTTTTCTAGAGGAATTAGGGACATGGAGTTCTTGAGATGCCTCAGAAGTTCTGGTGTCTCTTCAGAAGCTGAATTTTTAAGGTGAAATTCGTGCCTGCTCAAGCTGGTAGTCCTGTTAGAAATGTGGGTCTGAACTTTCACGTTGACAATTGTCCCTTTGGCTTCTACTCCCATCTGCTTTTTTATGGTTGTTACTCAGTTGTTGCTGCCTCCATATTCCACAGAAAGGTACCAGGCTATAGGAATTTTTTCTGCCCTGATTTCCAGATCTGTCCCAACATGTGTACAAAATGTGTATGCATTATTAACAAACCCCTTAAACCACAAGGATGGTAATATCCCTAGTAAGTATATGTAGCATAACTGGTCCTTCCTTTTTCATGATAGTTTTTGCACAAGAGCTTCATTCTGGTTTCACTCTTTATTGGTTTTCCTCATGCACTGCTTAGGCTGCAACAAAGCATTAGAAGCAGCAAAATGAGCAAGAAACAATTCAATATTCATCTAGATCTTGTTGATTTTACCATTAAATTTTAATCTTAAAAGGACTTTGAAGCTCCATAGACTGCATTTTTTGCTCATGGTGGCAAAGTTTCTGAAAACTGACTAGGTTATGCTGATCAGGCAGCTGTAAATTATTGATAGCAGGATTGTGATTCAACAGATCAAAGATGAAATCCACGAATGCCTGGAAATAACCTCTACCACAAACATTGGCAAAACTGTCAGAGAAACTGTGTCTTCACTTATAAGGCTGTCCCAGGGTGGATTTTTGAGGCGAGGGGAAGAGAAAGATGGATAAATGTGGCCTGGGAAAAGCAATTCTGGATGCCCTAGATCTTTACATTATACATCATCTTCAGGATGTTTTTACTCTTTGGTTTCCCAAAATAAGCTGGTGCAGAGATAGTTCTCAAAAATGAAAGAGAGAAAGGCAGCTGCAGGATGGCCTTGTTTCGTGAGCCTAATCCTTATTAATTTTCTTTCCAGCTTTCTTTGACCTTCTAGGCTACTATGAATAGAAAAGAAACAGGAGAGCAGTTTGAATTCTTACTATATAAATCTTCACTAACCAGTGAGATGAGTGTGTGTCTGTATTTAAGCTAATTTTAGTTCAAGTTTCTCAGTAACCCTTCCTATGCATATCCTCAATTATATATTGTATAGGCAGTATTCTGCAACATCAAGTCTTCATTGTGTTTTCTGTGGCAAAGTATTTATCTTAAGTGGCCAGAATGAAAGACCGTCTGCATTAATATGCAGAAATAAAGAACTGTATTTTAAACAGGAATGGGTTTAAACATTTTGCTTCATTTAAGCTGGTGTCAGGAACTCAGAAATATACAGGAAAAAAATGTAGCTTTTTCTTCCTGTGAGGTGTCTGCTCTATAAATGCATTGTGAAACATAAGGATGTATTTATACTGGACTTTACATCTGCCTACTTTAATCCTTACTTAAAGGCATTAACTCCCCCCAAGCTTTAAAGAAAATCCTTTCATTATCAGAAGAAGGAAGTTTGGATCGTCACAAGAAAGCATCTGAAGACACTGTCTCAAGTGCATCTTCACAGCTGTCTTCTCCTCCTACTTCACCACAGAGCTCTCCAAGGAAAGGTAGTAGATGTTCAATATTTCTCATCCTGTTTCCTGAAGCTTGTGGACTTTGGAAGCTTCTGAGAGAGAATTTGGACACTCAGTACCGCTGCTCCTATTTTTGTCACATGTGGTCAGCAAGAGGGCAGGAAATGTAGTGCAGAGTAGGAGACATGAAAGGTAGCTGTGAATCTGATTTCAAGGGTACTTGAAAGCCCTCTGGTTATCAAAAGCCAGAAAATACAGCCTGGTATGGTGCAGGATTTGATGCAGTAGGTCACTCTCACTGCAGCTGCTTCTGACAAAAAATACTCCTGTGATCAGTGTTTCCTGCCTTCAGTGAAAAGATGTGCAGGTTGAAACTTAAAATCTTTGTATGACATTGACCACACCGGTCTATTAGAGGAATTATTTGCTGTGTCATGCATCTGAATGGGATGTGACCTATGTATGACAGAAAGGCTTAAGATACTTGGAATTCAAATCAGAATATTTAATATTGTAATTTATATTTTATACTACAGAATATTTTAATAGGAGCCTGATTATTTAAACCATGTGTATGAATTTTTGGGGAATGGTATTATACATTGGAGCTTTCTTGACCAAAATCTTTATAAGTGATTTCATAGAGTTATTTTTTAAAATGAATTTGGGACTTTAAAGGAATTTTTAAAAAACTTGTTTGTTTGTTTTCATGGTAGTTCTGGCTATGAATTGACAAAACAGGGTATGGAGGCATTGTCCTGTAGTTTAAACAAAAAAAAAAGACACTTCGGAAGTATGATAGCCTAGATGTATTGCATGTGACTTGTAAGTTATTCTCTTTTCAGAATAGCATAAAAGTTCAGTTTAACAGTTACATAATATAACATTCTGGTAAAATATACATTGGGGTTGAAGTGACTTCTATTGAAGTGTTATTTACTAAGGGCAGATGGAGGAGGATAATATGTAGAGGATATGTCATCTTGAGTCCTTGTAAGCTGTCATCATTATTTCTCCCAAATACTACATTAGCAAAGACTGAGCTTATATAAATATGGTCAGGCCTATACATTTTTTGAAAAAGGAATTTGAATTCTTTACTTGACTCATAGTGTGAAAAGTATTTTCATTTTTGCAAAAAGCAAATCATAAACATGATAAAAAACATCCTTGGGTTGATGGTTACATGAAACTAGTGATATGTTCTTTCAGATAAAAATGACAACATTAATTCCATGTTCTCAGCAAGTGAATTGGGGTAGATCAGTTGAAGTAATTTTGACACTTATGAGTAGAGTGAAAACAAAAAATGAAAACTACAGTGATTTGTGGATGTGTTGTTTAATGATCTTTAACTTAGCTGGCAAGAACATTCAGCACAATTTGTTTAAGACTGAAACAAAAGCTGAATTTGCTGAATTTGCTTCTGTGACGTGGTTTGCAGATTTTTATCTGAGTCTGGCTGTGTCAGTGCTACCTACCTCCAAATTTCACCATACTTCTGGTAATATGGAATTTGGAATTAATTAGTTAGCCAAGTGTCACAAAGAAAACCTGAAAACCTGCCCCTCTCTCAGACAAGATATGTACTAAGCAGTGAGCCCAGACATCTGGGCTTCGTGTATCTGTTCATCTCTGAAGCGTAGCTTTGCAGAACAGAAACAGTGTATGAGAGAGTCTCTGGGATTATTTCTAGCAGTAATCTCAACCTGAGCATCTCTTTCCTTCCAGTCTTGGAGACAGTATTTATGCACAGGCAGATCTTGGGAAGTAACAGTTCATAATGTGAGGATACAAGTAAGGTGATGAATTTGAAAAAAATTCAGGGGAGGAGGGCAGAGTAGAAGGAAGGAGAGCAGTTGGTTTGTAAATGAGTAGTACATGTTCCCACAATCCTAAACCTCTGATTAAGATACCAAAGACAGTGTCACACAGTTTTGCTGTGTATCTTTGTCTTTTGCAGTGCTGTGTAAATGTAATTGTAGCTTTGTTTCATTGCCAGTTTTATTGCAGTATTGCCAGCTGCCTGATGAGAACTGAGCAGGCATCTTGGAGAGTTTGATTAACGTGATGTTCCCTTTGCAGGCTACACTTTGGCTCCCAGCAGCACTGTGGATAACTTTTCTGATTCTGGTCACAGTGAAATTTCTTCTAGATCTAGTATTGTCAGCAATTCCTCTTTTGACTCTATGCCAGTCTCCCTGCATGATGAGAGGAGACAGAGGCATTCTGTCAGCATCGTGGAGACAAATCTTGGTGTGGGAAGGATTGATAGAAGAATCATGATTGAACCAGATCAATACAGCTTAGGGTAAGAATTTTATTTGTGCTTATTTATATTATACTTTCATATAATGTCTATGTGGCATGTATATTTGTCCATGTAACTTCCTGTGTATCTCTCAAATTTTTTTTCTCCTCTGCTCTTAAAAAACTACTACTTCAGTGCTGCATTTTGTGATAATGCTCCATTCCTGCCAAGGAAAGGTTTTGCACTCCTGAGTGTGTGGTGAGGTCTACAGCAGTAAGACTTTACCTCAGTGGACGTTACCATCTGAGCATTTCAGTGGTGCCATAGATTATCCACTTCGTGGCAGACTAGTACCCTAGCCTGCTTTCTCCATGGGAAATTAACTGAATTAGATGAGATATTCATACAATTAACTGAGAACAGAAATAGCTAGCAATTTTCCAGTCTGCTTCATGGAAAAGTGCATATTTGTCTAACTCCAAAATATTTTCCTCCAAATATCTCTTCTAGTCAACAATAATTGGGAGCTAAAATTCACATTACGCTGCTTGTTTTCTAGTAATTTTCTAGGTAATTAACTTCTGTAATGGTAGGGAAGCTAGTGCTGTGAGGAGTTCTCTAAATCTCTAGCAGTGAGCCGTGGTGTGAAAATAATTGGAACTCTGGCTCCTGTTTTGTCTCCTCTTTCTTTTTTTTTTTTTTTTTTTGGAGCTGTTATTTGGATGCTTCAGTCCTCTGAATGGTTTCTGGGGTTTTAATCCTGCAGGGTCTGTGAATGGCAGACCTGTTCCAAAACTGCTGTACTTCAGCTTTGGGAATCTCAGGCTATGCAAACTCTTTAATCAGATGTCTTAAATATTTGGAAGAAGAAGGTTCCAGTCTGCATAGGAAGTTGCCCTGGAAAAACAAGTCCCAGGAGCCTAGATATCTGCTGAGCAAAAGTGACACTTTGTCTGTTTTCTCTGCTGCTGTGTAAGGGATCGTGTCAGGCTCATTTAATCGTTGAAAGGCTACAGAAAACGTACTTGCTCTACGAAGTAGCATGTGTTTCCAAAAATAAGGTTAAAATACATTTCCATTTGGAGGAAATGTTGAAAAGTTAGCTTTCACAATTTCCTAAGCAGAAAAAAAATTCTGAAAGCTGAAATCTAAACCTGAATATCAGCCAGCTCCTGCTGAATTCTCTTTCTAGCTTTTGAACCATTTGCTTAGCATGGCTTGAAAAGCAGTAGGATAACTCTGTCTGTTTCCCTGTATGTGTGTCAGTGTGGTTTGCCTGTCTTAAAGGGCTTTTGCAAAGTTAAGATTTTACCTTTTGGAATTACTCTGCTGAAGTGTAAGGCTTCAGCAAGTTATCTATCCAGTTTTGTTTGTGTTTGTTTTTGTTTTATTGAGGATGTACTTGAAAGAAAAGTGTTATATTCTCAAAATTGAATTGGCCATTAATGCAATATAAAATGCATCAAAACCTTCAATCATAGAATCAAAGAATGGTTTGGGTGGAAAGGGACCTTTAAAATGTCATAAAGGTTACCTAATCCAACCCACCAGTATGTTTCGTTTTTCTTTGTTTGTTGAACTCTTTGTGTGTCTTGTTCATGATTTCCAATTCCAACACTGGATTTTTTGTCCCCCTCATCAATGTGTACCCAGCTCATACGCACCGCTGTCAGAGACCAGAGGCCTGTATGCTGGAGCAACTGTACTTTCTTCTCCTAGTACAGAAGAGCTGTCACAGGACCAGGGGGACAGAGCTTCGCTTGACGCAGCTGACAGTGGCCGTGGTAGCTGGACTTCTTGTTCGAGTGGTTCTCATGATAACATCCAGACAATCCAGCACCAGAGAAGCTGGGAGACTCTGCCTTTTGGACATGCTCACTTTGATAGTTCAGGCGATGGGGCAGGACTGTGGGCCTCGGGCGGCCACATGGACCAGCTGATGTTCCCTGACCATGGCACAAAGTATGGCAGGCAAAGTCAAGGCAGGGAGGGCCTTGATCAAGCACAGTCCAGAGCAAGCTGGGCATCTTCCACAGGATACTGGGGAGAGGACTCCGAGGGTGATACAGGTACCATAAAGCGGAGGGGTGGGAAGGATGTTTCGATTGAAGCTGAAACCAATAGCATAACATCTGTACCAGCAGAGGAGACAAAGCCAGCTCCTGTGCCCGCTCACACAGCAGCAGCAGCAAGTAGTACAAAGGGGCTTGTTGGTAAGTTAAGTTTCGTTTACCATGAAGTATTTTAATTCATTTGCTAAAGTTTTTTCATATTGTTCTGCATTTCTTTTGTCTGGTCTGAATTTTCTTTTTTTAATTTTTAAAGCAAAACGGAACATTTTATAGTCTCTCAAGTTTTTCCCTGTAACTGTGCATTTATTGTTTGGGAAAATATCATTTATTGTTGATTCTCAGTTCTGGCAGTGCCTTTGTGTTTCAAGAGAGCCTGCCATACATCAAAAAACTAGCTCAACTGCTGGACAGTATTTTGAGAGGTTGATGTATTTAGATGTCTGTTCTGAAGTGTGAATTTCTCATCACAGTAAGGCTCCATAGGCTATATTTAGAAATCTTAATAAATGTGGCCTGATTTTTATAGAAGTGTTTTACTTTATACCTTTGTATGACTTGTCTGATAATTGTGAATATTCCTTACTTCTGAAAATGGGGTCCCTTTGTGCTTAAATACCAAGTGAAATGTTTCTGCAGAAAGTGAAGAGGTTTCAAAGAAGTTAGAGCTGAAATACATTTCTATGCATTCAATAATGGAAAGATCAGATAATATATAAATTAGTATGAAGGTGTCTTTGGCAGAGCTTAACATTTTTATCATATTGTTCCTTCTATGCATCCCAATGCGTGGGCCATCCAATACCTCTGGATTTTTGCCTCTTTTCTTCCTTTTATTCCCCCTCACTTTACCTTTTGTCAGATTAATATGAAGAACTATCTAAAAGCCATTTTTTGCTGACATAGCTGAGTGTCTGCCAGATTGAGGTCATGCTGAGACCACTGTGATAAACTGCTTTTCCATTTTCTGCCCAAGTATATTGCTTAGCAGTGGTCTTTTGCCTCAAAGCTTGGGTGCAGATCTAAATCCCTGGACTATGAAGAGGAAGAAGCTGTACAGATTCATGCCAATCTCTAATTTTACTCTTTGATACCCTTGGTTTCTTCCAGAATGTGTAACAGGTGTGTTTCCAAACTTGCCTCTCAAGGCAGTGCTTGCCACTACATTTTTAGAGACTTGAAAGAACATAAAAGAGACCTGAAAATTCAAACCAACACAATTCCATGCCCTTCACTACTATTGGCTAACTGTCCTGCAAATGTAACTCTGTGTATCGCTGTCCAACAGAACCCGCTGGTTTACATAGTTCTTTTGCACTGAATAGACATTGATATCTTTCAGTATTTCAATAGAATTTTTCTACAATAGGGTTTTTCTACAGAATTTATTCTGATTTTCAGAAATCTTTGAATAAAGTTTCTCAGAAACTTCTTCATGCTGCTTTGCTCAGTTAAAACAGTTTGTCCAAGAAAAATACTTAGACTCTATTGGAAACTATTTGATTTTGTTGTAATACCAAGGATTTATTTTTAGTCTATAAAAACTTGCATCCAAGTAGCACCAGTCCATTTTAAGCTTGTACTGCCCTTTCAGTCAAATCATACTGCCTAATGCAGGGTGGTGTTGTCATCACCAGTTATACAAGAATATACAGTGTATGACAAGCTGTGGAAAGTAAATTGTCTGTGTCCGTGGTTTTTCCTGCTGTATTTGTAAGGTTTGTCATTAAAGTGGACGTGTTAAAGGGCTGGGCCCACAATAAGTGTTCAGTATCAAAGTCCCAGCTGACTTCTCTAAGTACTTTGAAACAGAGACTCTTGTCTATCTGTCCCTGCAGATGCTTAGGATTCTTAACTGTTGTTTTTTTCCCCTCAAAGTTCTCTCCAAGAGAGAACTTCTCAGTATGCCCAGAGCTAAGCCTTGTTCAGGTAAACAGTTACATCTCAGTGAGATCCACAAGCTAGGTGGTGGTCTTTCCATCTCCTAGATAAAGTCATATTCAGTCATTGTTCTTGTGGGAATACTTTCAGTTTTAATTTTGCAGAGAATACAACTGTAGGGGCTGTGGGCAGCAGTGCATACAAATAGTATGATGATGAAGCCCACCTCTCTTTCTTACCTCTTGGAATTATACCTCTTGTAGCTTATACCTTATTAAGTAGTAAGATTCGTAGGAAGAAAATAATGTATCAGATGCGTTTCTTTTTTCCTCTTCAAGATGCTAATAACAAAAGAGTGAGCTCTTGGATGTGAAGCCCATCTTCAGAATTAAGATAATCATGCATTTGGGGAGATGCCAAAATTCCTGATGTTTGCTGCTTCTGTGGAATCTAGAGTCTTCCATGTAACTTTGATCACTGTACACTTTTTTCCTATACAATTGATGGAACAGCTTCAGTTGCGAAGTTTGAACAAATTCCCCATGTAACTTGGTGAATTTTGTTAGACTAATGCTTCACTACTGGAAGAATAGCTACATTCTCTGTGTGTGTTTTATGTTCTGTACTTTTCTTGATTTATTTTTCACAAGTTCTTTGTCTAGCATATGATAGTTAACCTTTGTCATTCAGATTTTCTCTTCCTGGGCTGTTGAGTTGGTTGATGTTTATTTAGCTTTTAGCTGTCTGTTTTCCTTTGAGCAATGTTTCTTGTCCTCTTACAATCATCCGTTGTTTTTCCTGCAGCACGAAAAGAGGGTCGATATCGGGAACCACCTCCAACTCCTCCCGGTTATGTAGGAATACCTATTGCTGAGTTTGCAGAAGGTGGCTCCCATCCAACCAGGAAGCCTCCAGACTACAACATAGCACTTCAGAGGTCTAGAATGGTGGCACGGACATGTGAGACTCATGGGACAGCAACTCCACAGCAGCAGTCGCACGGCCACTCAACTGGCAGGCCCGTGAACAAACCTCAGTGGCACAAACCAAATGAGTCAGATCCACGTCTTGCTCACTATCCATCTCAAGGGTTTTCCACAGAGGAAGATGGTAAATTTCTAATTGTTACATTTTGAGTGTGCTGCATGCAAAACGGGTCAGTGCTTTCACAGACACAAAGCAAATTGTGCAAATCTTGCCATAATTTTGAACTCTATTTCATTTCAAAACTCACTATTTGTTAACTTTTTGGAAGGGAAGGAATTCAGTTCATCCTAAATATAATTTAAAATTTGGAACGTAGGTCCACCCGAATCTTGGACAACCAAGCAGTTGGCTTAGGCAGCTTCTCTGAAGGTGCCTGTGTTCACCTTGTACAGCCCTGCCTGCCATGGTTTTCCACATTAACCACGTATTTAGTAATCAAAAAAGTATCCTGGTCTACAGAATGCTTGCCCATGCACCCCTTAGAGCATCATTGCTCAGGTTTATTTGGATAGTCGCTCACATTCTACCTGAAACTCTTTACACTGTGGGCACTGAGTCTTCCATTCCAACTGTTTCACATGGCAAGCCCACTGCTGTCTCGTTACCTTGCTGGTCCAAGTGTGTCTACATCTTTATGCTTTTGTTCAACAGTGATGTTTTTCTATGGGGAGCAAGTGTAGCTGGATTGCACCTTTAGGTCCTCAAAATTTAGGTGGGGTGGTGCCAAAATCACACACTTGAATGAATGCTTTATTTTGCTTAATGATAGACTAACATTCCCCTTCTCCCTCTAGCTGCTTAGTTACTATGGTTTTAAGTGCAGGATGAACTTTGCAGTTGAACATGGTGGGAAAAAAATGAAGTCCACCTTAACTGAATTGCCTCAAACTTTCAGAGTTACCGTGACAGAGAATTTTAATTGTTTCTACTAATGATGACTAAACTGAAATTATATTTAGGGAAAAATGTCAAATGCCTTTCTGAAGCTATTAGATATCTAGGAGTATCTATTGTACTCCTTGGGATGAAGAACTGCATCTAGCTCAGTTAAAGCAAATGTCTTATTTTCTTCAAGATCAAAATTCTAAAGGAATAAGTCTCATGAGACCTGAAATGTACTGAACTTTAGATTGTTTTAAAGTATATATACTTATACAATGAAATGGAAAACACATGAGCACAATACACACAGTTGTTGTATGCACAGCTTGTTTCATTCAGTAGCAGTTTTGTTCTTTATGAACTAAATTCTATTTTCCCTTATCCTGTTATGTTTGCAGAAGATGAACAAGTCTCTGCTGTCTAAGACTTGGGCTTTTCTGGATCCAGAGTGAGCCACCTTAAAGGAGAGCACAAGAAGACGTCCCTAGAATAGGAGTCTTGGAACTATGATTAAAGGATGGTGGACCTATTTGCCTCCTTCCCTGCCTTAAAGCAGCATGGGGCTTCTTCCTCTGCCCCTCCCCCTTCTGTCCCCTCTCCCCTTGCATGTGAAATACTGTGAAGAAATCGCCCTGGCACTTTTCAAACTGTGTTGCTTGAAATGCACAGTGCAGCAATCTCCAAGCTACCACTGTCGCTGTCTGCCACATCACACAGTATCATTCCAAATTCCAAGATCATCACATCAGGATGATTAACTCTGGCTGCACTTCCCAATGCCTGGAAGGGTTTTTTTTAAATCTTCCTTTTAGATTTTAATCACAATCCTAGCACTTAGTCTCATTGGGATAATGAGATAAGTTAGTTGTCAAATTACATTTGGCCTTTAACCTACAAAGAGAAAATTGCTTTGAGATCCTTCAAGGAGGCAGTGCTTATTTGCTTGTTTACAATGCCTTTGTTACAGTTTTGTATGTTTGCATTTGGGAGATCAAATAGTGCATCTGAATAGTAATTACAGTATTATTTCACACCTGTAAGTAGGGTTGCCAGCCTGAGCTCCTGGAAGAATATTGCTATCACATGGCTGAGCAGGGCAGAAGGGAAGGCAGAGGTTACAGGATGCAGCCTTTCCTTGACCAGCTGGCTTTGCTCTTAATGTGCCCCACCCTGGAATCGTCATGAGTTTGTAAATGTTAGTGTTAATGGCATCCTCATCCGGGTCTGGTGTAAATGCAGAAACACAGTGCTTGCAACTGGTCAGTGATGGAAGAGGACACAGTGTGTCTCATACCTGTGCCTTCTGGAATACAGGATGGCATGCTAAAAAAAAGTGTCCCATTGTAATAAGACAGATGGCAACCCCACCTTTAAGTTATATACTTTTTTTTTTTAAACTAGAGTAGTTATATTAAAATAAAAATTAACTGGATAACATTGCAGTGAAGGCAAGTTGGGATGTCCCAGCTCATGTCAGCTGTTAACACTGATCTAGTAACCTCCATTGACTTCGACATTAGGGGATAATTGAGCCTTTAAGTAAAAAAAAATGAAATAAAATAACACAGTTAGATTTGCCAGCCTTTGCAATGCAGAAATAGTCACAACTGTTAATGGCTTCATGGAACACTGCATGTGTAGAGAAGGCCAATGTGTAGCAACCACCTGCTCACAGCTGCTATTAACCCTATAATGACTGAAATGACCCTCCCCTCTATTTTTGTGTTGTTTTTGCACAGACTCCGGAGAAGTGAAGGCTGCCAATCCGAGTAGTACTCAAATGTGAGGAACTGCTGGTCTTGGATTTTTTTTTTTTTCCATTGAACTCAGCTGATCATATTGATCAGTAGATAAACGTAAATAGCTTCAACTTTTAAAGATCAAATTGCAGTGTTTTTTCACTGTATCAAACAAATGTCAGTGCTTTATTTAATTCTCTCTCCTGTAATCATAGCTTTTGTCTATTTGCTTATATATCACATTGTCAATTATGCATTTGTAATTTTACATGTAATATGCATTATTTGCCAGTTTTATTCTCAAGGCTAGGGACCTCATGTGCATATAGAAATACAAAATCCTAGCTCTATCACAAGTTGCACAAATGTTATATAAGCATTAAGTAATTGTAGACCATAGGACTGCTAATCTCAGTTCGCTCTGTGATGTCAAGTGCAGAATGTACAATTAACTGGTGATTTCCTCATACTTTTGATACTACTTGTACCTGTATGTCTTTTAGAAAGACATTGGTGGAGTCTGTATCCTTTTGTATTTTTAATACAATAATTGTACATATTGGTTATATTTTTGTTGAAAATGGTAGAAATGTACTATGTTTATGCTTCTACATCCAGTTTGTATGAAGCTGGAAAATAAATAAATATAACATTAATGAAGTCCATATTGATTCTTATGCATTTTACATGTTCCACATACTTGAACAAATTTATGAAAAAATTTTACTTCTCTGTGTATTAATATTAAAGGGACATTGCCAAGTGATGTGGGCAAACCACTGGTGTGGAGTTTTTCTTGATATACAATTGTGCTGCTGATAATTTTTGGAAACTTTGGTGTGTGTACTGGTGAATGAGAATGACTGATACTATGAGCATCCCCAGCAGAAACATTTGAGATGCCAAAAGAGGTATGACCTTAGGTGTATGTAGAATGTAAACAGTTTTAAAGGTAAGATTGTGTTGATTTTATGTTCTGAATAGTGTAAAAGTAAGGAATACATGTTTTAACATTCGGGTAGGGAGAAGTACGGAAAGACACCCGTTTGAGTTTTTACCAAACAAGGTATTTCAAATTATAAAAATCACCCAATAGCATCCCCAGTAATAAAAGCTGATGTTAGTTCAATGTTAAAACTGTAGATTTTATTTTTTCTCCAGAGGTTAGATTCTTTATTTCCAATGGTATGCAGGCAACTGGGTTTAAATGGTACTGCTAAACCATTACAGCCGTATCCTACTTAGCTTTGAAATGCCTGGCAGGTGGCATTTCCAAGTCTAAAATTAGTTCAATGCAAAGAGAAGCAACAAAACGCTGTCTAGATTTAAGTCTTCCTAACATAGCTCTAGAAATGATCCACACTTAAAATTGTAGGAAAGCAAAAAATCACTGAAAATGCAGGATTTGTAAACATTGTGTTTTTATTGCTGTAATCTCTAGCACTGTAAGGAAGGAAATTATGCAGATTTAGATTTTTGTGGTGTGAGTGGAACTACTGTCTGTGAATCTGTGGCTAATACTTGTTGGGTACATTTTGACAAGCTAAAGATTACCATTGCTTTTGACATTAGTAGAATGAACACACATTTTTACATATTTTACCTGTGAGATTGTCATCAAGTAGTACTAAAGGCTATAAGTACTAAAGCTACTAAGAGCATCCCCTTACCAATGCGTGAGGTGTCTGCACACTTGTCAGTTTTTTCTTACATGCTTGATGTATTATTGAATTAGGCAGCACTCCCTATCCTCCTGTTTATGCCTCCTTACTGTAATTAGTATTTTTAGAACCCATTATGTAGAGACATCCTCAACACAGCATCCAATACAGATAGCTTAATTCATTGTGGACTGGGTGATAAATAACACTTCACACAGCAACTGACTCACCAGAAGTAAAGGTCTTGGTGTGACTTCTGAAACAGGTTTGGTAGTTGTGGAATGTGTAATAAGAATTTTGTACTTACAGAGTAGATGCAGCAAGATGCAGACATGTTAATACCAGTTGCTGAGATTTAGTGTTGCATTCACCAAAATGGAACAGAACACTGAAATCTAAGGATTTTTTTTTGTTTATTTTAAGAAATGTCATTCAATTATCTGTATTCTTTTACAGCTTTTTTTTTTTACTGAAACTTAGTGAAGCAGAGGCTGCTCCTTTATGCAGTCCATTGCACCTTGGAGTCAGCAGGAATCTGTAAAAGCTGAAGTATTGATGATACTGCTTTAATGGCTTCATCTTGGTCAGTTGGAGAAGCATGCGTGTTTTACATCTGTAAATCTGAGACTCAAGTATTTGGTCAACCTAAGGCGAGGAATAGGTTTTGTTTTAAAATAGAAATAAAACGAAGAGCCCTCTATTTTCTTTAAGACTAGTAGGAAATGCAATAAATTTCCAGGCTGTCTCATATGGATTGTTGCATAGTTGAAACAAAATCAACTCTGGAGAATTCAAGTAACGATTTAATTGCAAGTATTAATATTTATGTGTTCCTTGATATGGGATGAAAGATTAAAAATACTTCTGTGAATAAAACCTATGTAGCAGCAACAGCCTCTCTAACATAAATTAAGTAACACAGATTTATTGAACAAAATATGAACACTGTTAAAATTAGTCTGAAAATTGACCCCCTCAGGAGACAGCAGCCATCTGATGATTAATATAATTTTGGTCTCCCCTATCTCTAGCTTGTCCTTTAGGTAAGCTTTACAGTCTTGTGTCTAAAAATGGCATGCTTTGAGAGAAGGCTGGGAGTGAAAGTAGGTTTATTGCTGATGTAAGGTGGAATCTGTTACTTTCTGTTTTCCATTGAAAATGTGATAAATTAAAATTTAGAGTTTTTACTAGAATATGAAAACCTTTAAAGCTCTCTTTTGCTTATATGTGGTGAGTGTGTAGGAATGAGTTGAAAGTATTCAACTTCTAGCAACCATCAACAGCATAATCTTAAGGTATTCTCATTTGATTTTCCTGGGATTAAATTTATACAGTGGCGCTCTACACACCTGCACAAAGACTGCATTCTCTACAGAGAATGTCTTGGCTCTCTGTGTCAAAACTCGTTTGTGTTAAGTAGAAGTGTTGGCTTCTCCATAAGAGGAGACTTGTAGGTCCCTCAGCTTTTTACTTGGTGGCTCAATATGCTCAGTCTTCTGTTTCAGTTTGGAGAATTAATTTGGATTTTATTTCTTTATTCGGTGCATACTTGAAGGCGTAGTTTTGGCCTAGATAGTCTAACGTCTGAAAGGAGCATTATTTTCTTTGCAGCGCTGTTGCCCTTTCTGGCAATGAAATACTTTATGTGTGAATATAAACCCATTATTTTTATACATATATATAAATATATAGAAACCCCCATTTTATATGTGTGTGTATGTATAGAAAAAAACCCCATTTTACACCACTGCAGCATCCACTTTTTTAGCTAGGATGTCTCCACTGGAAAAGAAACCAGTGCAGCATTATTTAAAGGTATTTGAGGGGTAAAATTTGACAATCTTTTTCCAGTGAAATTTGCACTGGACTAGTGATACTCAAAATGCTTTCTCAGTCACTACCAAATTGTTTTGACATGCAGTTGTTGTCTTCTGATACAGTTCCAGGAAAAATTTGCCACTTGTGCCAGAGTCAGTAGCTGTGGCAGAGATAAATTGCCTAGGTGCTGTGTTCACTACGTTTTGGGGCTTTTCTCATAGCTAGAGAAACATGAGTGGTTTTTAACTGGTTTTATTGAGTTTTATGTAACAAGTAAGTTGATCTGAACTGTGGCTTTCTAACAGAAGGTAGGCCGTGAGGCCCAGGATGGCTTTTCTGCCTTGGTGTCCTTGGTCAAAATCCAAGTAAAACACAGGAAATTGCACCGATAAAAATCAGCCTCCACACTGAGGCCCTGCTTCCAACATCAGCAAAGAACTGAATTTGTTCTGGTTTGACAGTCCCAGGAACCCTCGTACAGCCTTGATACACGTTTTGCTCTTAAGGAGAGATCATGCAGTTGCTGCATTTCTTACCTGGGAGACTGATCCATTGCTCTGGTTGTCAAAAGATAACAGGCCTCCATATGCTGGTTTAAATGTGTATGTGATTTTTGCATTAAACATTCTTTAGGCTGAGCAGCTTTCTTCCCTTGTCCTTCCTTGTACCTATACCTTACAGTGGCCATGTGGTCTTCCTGTCTGTCCTGTCAGGGTAAGTCAAACTTAAGTGGGACAGGTAGAATGGAAACTTCTGGATGCACTCTGCATCTTGTGCAGTTTGAGGGTTTTTGTTGTGTTTATTTGGTTGCTTCTGGTTTTTTTCTTTTAATGTAGATGTCTAAAACTACTGCTTAAAATGAAGCATGATCTGCACTTTAATCTGAATTTCATTCTACTTTTGTCGCTGTCATTATCACATTATCACATTCTCCTCTTAAATCATTCTGATCTATCTCTTGTCAGTCACTTCCAACACTGTATTCTCACCCATTTGTGCTATGATGATTATTGTTCATTATTAAATTAAAAATCTGATCATCAAGAACTCCAGCAGTAGTCCCTCTCCAAACTGATACTTCCGTCTCTTACAACACATAGTTTATTCCCTTCTGTGCAGGTAGGTGGTTTATTTTACTCAGTATCACCTCTACCTTGCATTTTATTCCTTTCTGTATTTTATCCAGGATCTATAAACAGTTTTTTATTTTGAGATGTGTTCTCAAGGTTTTATTAGGTCAGACTGATGACTTATTTGTTCCCCCCACATTCCTTATATGTTTGTAATGCTTCTGTCATCTGATGTAGCTCCTCATGTGACAGCTTCATCAGGTCTTGTTATTCAGTCTGTGGTAGCAAATACTAGCTCTTTCAAAACTAGTAGCTGTAGTAGATAGGTAGATGAATTATTCCTGAGCTCTGTTCTTTTTTGGCCATATAGTGGCACTGCAGACTCGTTTTGATTTTGAGGTATTTATTCAGTTGAAGAATCTTTGGCTTTTTTGTGTTAATGAAAGAGTCTAATTTCAGATTGGCTTCTGTCCATTTTGATTTTCTTCTCCATCCTCTAATATACTAATTTGTCAATCTTTGTTTCCTTTGCTTAGTTTGGTTTGAGTTAGAGGACAGAATCTAGGTTTTCCTGGTTACACAAAAGATTTGGTTTGGTTTTATTTCTTCCCCTTGCTGATGACACATTCTGGGCAGCGTTTGTGTCTTAGGTAACCTTTGAAATAAGTGAATATTTCACTCTAAGTAATGTTAGCTGAGAACTTGGCTGAAAAATATTATTCAGGTTCTGGGCTTTGAGAAAGTCTGTGCCTTCTTGGTAGAGGAGAAAAAGAAAACCTGTGAAATGCAACTTCCAAGGAAACCTGGGGTCCTGTTTCCTGTAGCTCCCTGAGAGGAGGTAGTAGCACAGTGCAATGTTTAGGCTGAACAGCCCTGAAACTCATAGAAGGCTTTCTGTCATTAAGGCTGAACGTAAAAGTTCCTAAAGAATGTTGGATTTTGTTTTATGTTCAATTAATGTTGGCAAGATGACTGAGCTTCCTGAAATTTTGCCTGCTATGCCTTGGTCCATGTGAAGTTCATTTGGCAAGTCAGTCATTGTATTTATGAAAAGCTCATAACAAAGACTTTACTGAAATTCATGTTCATATGGCTTATGTGTTTATTGCTCTTGAATACGATTCAACAATTCATACATTTTTAAGTGCTTTGTTGACTAAGAAAGGGTGCACTTTGCTGCTTCTCCTCTTCCCAGCACATACGTGCTTTTCCTCTTTCTCATGCCTCCCTTGTTGTTCTTTAGATGCGTAATTCTCCCTCCCTGTTAACCTCTTCCTGTTGCTTATATTAGCAGCTTTCTCACACAGCTTCTCTTTGCTCCTTTGTAGAACAAAGCACCACCCATTTCCTTCCTCCCAAAGTGTGTTTTGTGTGCAGTCCTCAGAAACAATGGAAGGAGGCAGCACTTTAGTGCTCATAAAGCTTGAAGGGAGTGTACCCGGACAGGACAAATTCAGACTCCAGTTCTTTGTCTGCATGTACACAGCCCTTTTCTCAACTGCTGCCTGAAAGCTGGATTGTTCATGTTTCTATGTAGTGCCCATATATATTCATAGCATAACGCTCACATTCTTATGATCTGATGAATACAAAGCTTTTGGGTTTTTATGTGCTGAAGTCTTTGTCAGATAGAAGTGGAGTGTGGCTCAGGACCAGTGAAGGGAGTTGGGGAGGTGGGGGAACCGAGGGAGCAGCTGTGGTTCTGGCCAGATTTCTCAAATGCAAACAGTAATCTTACAAGGCAGAGGGGTCTGCTGTGTAATTGAAAGGTGCTATTTAGTCTCACTATTATTTTTTTTAAATCACGTTTTTGCTGCTTTTCGTGTTTAACCAGTATAAAAACATGCTTTTTTACAAAATACTGTTGAAGACCTGTACAGGACTGAACTACCTCCATGTTGTGTACCACAGGCTCCTCGGGGAAGTGGGAACAGGACCAAGCCTGCCAGAGTTCAAGAAGTGTTTGGACAACACTCTCAGGCACATGGTGTGACTCTTAGGGTTGTCCTGTGCAGGGTCAGGAGTTGAACTTAGAGGATCATAGTGGTTCCATTCCAGCTCTGAATATTCCGTGATTACAACATTTAGTTGGTTGGGATGTCTCCATTCTGGCACTTGCTCTTCAAGCAGCTGTTTGTCCAGAGTGGTGTGCATAGGCTTTTTTTTTTTTTTTTGGTGTAGCTTTGTGTTTTGCTCTTTTAATACTTTTTATGGAAATTGGCATGTCACACATTTAATGTCTTTGAAGACTCCTTGGATCTTCTGTAATTCACTGAAGATTGTGTCCAGTTCTTGGTTGCTTATACTGCAGAGCTACCTGGGTTAAGGAGTCAATTAGATACATCCCACTTCTTTTCTTGTGGCATGTAAGCGGGATGTAACACTGCCATTTCAGTTAGAATGCAGCAGTTTGCAAATTCTGATAGTTTCTGAGTAGCTGGAGTAATGTCTTTAAGCAGTTAGTATTACCCTTTCCCAGTAAGGGATTGGACTAAGGCTTTGCAGAGGTCAGCAAGTGAGTGTCCTGTAGGTACTATTGCCAATTTTAGTTACGCTTTTCCAGATATTTCTGGTATTTGAAGGTTATGATTATACCTTCCTTCATGTTGTCTTTGCACTAGGGACATAAAAATGTTATCACTTGTGGACAAAGCTCCCTTAAGGGCCTGTTTGAATATCTGGTGGAGTCACTCTGTGACACAAATATAATTTTCAAAATGTCAGTCCACTTGCAGAGAGCAAGTTACTCTATTCAGTCAAGTGACACTGTCTGTAACTGTCACTAAGAGTTTGACAGTCCCAGGAACCCTCATATGGCCCAAGTGACTAAGTCTTTGTTTAAATCACCTGGATCTGATGCAGACATTATTTTGGTGTCTTTGCAACTACTAGTCTTGGATTTAAGTTTCTAATTTCAGCCTTTGTTTTGCAGGATTTGTTTTTAATTTGAGGGCAACGAGTTCTTCCTGAAGTAGGTGTGGCACTCTGCATCTTTTTAAAACTTTGCTGACCTTTAAGTTGCTGGGATGTCACACCGCATTGTTTTCTCTTAGTACCTTTTTTGGTTTGTTTTTTATTCACCTAAGTATTGTTTGAATTTTTCATTTCAGCTTTAGGGTCATTGAATTTGCATTTTAACTAAAATCAGGAATTCAGTGGTGTTTATGTAGCATCTGCAGTGTCAGCCTTTATTCCTTTCATATTTGTAAGCTTGTCCTTGGTTCCAGTGTTGTCCTGATGATTGTGACCTCATAATTTTATTAGCTTTGGCTGAAATTCCGCTTTCAACTTCTGTATACTGCTAAAGAAATCTTTGCAGCTGAATGTATTTGCTGCCTCCTGATGTGCTGATGCTGTTCCTCTTTGCATCTGCTGCTAGTCTGAGTGTCACAAACAATTTCTTTTCCTCATGTTGAAGTGCACTAATGCTGTATGCAGAAGCTGCACTTGACACTTAACATGAACCCTTCTTGGGCATAGTTTCATTTGCAGCAGTCGGTGTCTTTGGACAACAAACAGACATTTTCTCTTGAGGATGCATCTCAGTATCAGACAGATGGCTGTGAAAGAAAATGTTGATCCTGTCCAACTTGTACTGTTAGAATTCTTAATTCTTCATGCAATTCACAGGTGTCTGAGGAGCTTTCTCATAGCAGCCTGTACTGTAATGTTAACTTGCTGATTATTTTCTTAAAACAATCTTCCATGCTGTATACTGATTGTCCTGATAAGGTGTTCCTAAAGGAATCATTTTTGTGGTTGGGAAATGGAGCAGCCCAGATTTACCACTGTTTCTGCTGCAGATACATGATAGGCCTTCCTTAGTCCAATTGGCAAAGACTGGAAGTAAGAAGTGCATAATTATCTAGGTATGTAGTTGGCATTCTCAACGCTTTATACTGTGGAGTGAATAAACTTGCTTATTTCTAAACAGTGGAAAACCAATAAAGCTGTGGTTTTTTTAAATAGATTTCTAAAAGCAAAAGTTATACTCCTTTGTATTAGGATAATCTACCTTTAATTCCCTGCTCCTGCTCCTTGATATTGCAGCTATATTATCCAGTGTTTTAGTTCTAACACTGATTCTGATGTAGACCTGTATCATATTTTTCTCTAGTGAGCCCTCCCAATGGCTTCATGATTTGCTACATAGTTTCATCACAGTAGAAGTCCCACTTCAGTTTATTCTGGTGTGCTGGAGCTCAGAGCTGAGAGGGTCCTGCCCTCAGACCTGATGGGCATTTATGAAAGTTGCCATTTGGTGTGGGTCACGCCAAAAAGGCATTGTGGTTGAAGCAGGAGCTTCTGCATATTTCTGATGCTCTGAAAGTGTGCATCAATAAAAGGCACACATAAATAAATGGGAAGAATGCAAATTGCTGACCCGCTGAAAGCGGTCATGTCCTGCCTTCATCCAAATGAGCTGCTTGACAGTAGTTCAAGCTCCTGTGGCATGATGGACTGAAGGCTCTCTTGTGGGCTGTCCCACTTCCAGTGCCTTGTTGGATCCCTGCCTGCCTTGTGTCCTTGTGGAGACAAGGGCGTAAAGCTGACTTAGCTAGTGATCAGTGGTGTTCTTTTGATTATTCACCTAGGACAGTCAAGTAAATTGCTGTTGCTGCTGTTTGGAGTTTGGGGGTTGTAGGTTAATGTTTTATACATGATTTTACTGCTTTTCTTCTCTCTTCAGCTATATATCTTGCAGTCTTTGTCAATTTAGCCTATACCAATATTTGTTTCACATGTAAGCTTTCACTGCACTGTACCAGCCCAATCCGTCCTTTATTCCAGTCCCTCCTCACTGTTTACCTTCATTTACTACACCAAATTTGTATGCTTAATTTAGACTGGAGACCCTGTGAGAAAGGCAGTATGCATTTATAAAATAATATCAGTGGATAACTCTTGGCTTTTTCTTTCTCAAAGCACGCTCTGCAATGCCAAGGTTACAAAAAAAAAAAGCCCAGTTCTCGGCAGATTTCTTAAATTATAGATGCACACTTAAATAGTTTAAAAAACACTGCTTGCTCTGTGAAGGTCACCTTCTTTCTGAAATATTATTTCATAAATGAAATGTGCTGGGATTTTAGAAACATGGAATTGGCCAGATGTACCCAATCAATACCTTTCACAGAACTGCTAAAAATACATACTTGTGGAATACTGCATGTTGATGACATAGCATTTGTTCTTATTAGAATAAATTGGATTTTTCAAAGATGGGAGTTCAGTTAAAGTTATTGACCTCTTCATAGATACTTAAGGAAGAAAAATAGTGATAAAATGACCAAGGCTGATATTGGTATAATGGTCTGGAGAATTTGAACAAATTGAATGCTTACTTCAATCCTCAACTTTTTCCCAGCACAAAAAAATGAACTTCGGACTTCCAGCTTTTTGTTACAAAATGGCATATTTCATTCCAAAAAGAAAAATGTACAAGGAAGAGAATTAGTCCAAACCACGGAACAGACATCATGCTAATCTGACCTTCACTCAGTAATCTTTAGATATACTCACATTCTGGCCAAACAACAAGAATGCAGAACATGTGTAATATGCACAAAGTCTTGAATGCAGTTGGTTTTGCAAGACAGGGTGACAGCAGTTCTTTCACTGGCCATTAGTGCTAGAAACATCAGTCAGGTGAGATTAGGTTTTTTTAGTTTACATGTCTCATTTCTTGTCATAAATGAGTCATAAAATTAATTCAAACTAATACAAAGAACAAAATACAATTCAGAAAATAAGGTATAAAAATAATATGAGAAAATTACTGCTTAAAATTATGTCATGAGAATTTATACCTGAAGAAAACAATTCTGAAATCTTGTTCTTTAAAATCAAAGGACCTGTATTCATAATGGTAGCTTATATTTTTAAGTCGACAGGCTGATTCTGGCTGCTGGTCATTACTTTGTGCTGGTTTTGGGTCTCCCTTTCATCTAAGATGTGGTAAGTAATAAGCCATCTACACGTATTTATAGATGAGTAGGGTGCTGGGGCAGACAGTATGTTTGGCATGTTTATGGCCTCCTTTGACTCTGATGTGCAGTGCAGGTCTTGCCAAGGCCTATTCCCCTGGGATCCAGGTGAAGGACGACATCAGGAAATTTCCCAACCTTGGACTGCTACCTATTACTGCTGTTCCATGTGGGTGGAGCTGCAATGTGTAGTCCAAGGGCAATCAAAAGAGACTTCAGGGCCTTGGGATGGTTGGTAATGGAATCTGGAGCACAGGTGGTTCTTCCCTCTGTCTTTCCGGTTTCAGGCAGCTACATGGGGTGAAACAGATAGGACCTACCATTAAAACATGGCTCCACATGGCTGGTGCTGCTGACAATTTTGGATTTTTCGATAATGAGATGGCGTACACAGCACCAGGCACCCTGGTGTCAGACGGGATTCACATTTCTCAAAGGGGGAAGAGAGGTCTTTCCTTATGAGCTAGTGGGGCTCAGTGACAGAGCTTTGAGACTTGAAGGGAGAGGAGGATAATACCAGGATTGTGCGTGACAAGCTGTGGGATGACACATCAAGGTTAGAGGGACAGGGTGCTGGTGAGAGCCCCCAGCCTGTTGCTCTGAGAGCTGCTGGCTGCACTGAAGCACTTGAAGCTTTACAGAGCCCATATACAGGTAGTCAGCCAGAAAAGGAAGGTCAAAGAAAGCGTCCTCCCCATGCTGAGCAAAGCTGGCAAATGAGTAACAAGGGACAAGGAGAAGGCTCAACAAGATCATGGAACAGATGCTCCTTCAAGCTATGTTAAGGCACATAGAGGATAGGGAGATGATTTGGGACAGCCAGCATAGCTTCACCAGGGGCAAGTCCTGCCTGACCCACCTAGTGGCCAGATCAAGTGATTCTGTTCCTCTACTCTGCTCTAGTGAGACCCCAGCAGTGCAGTCCTGGCTTCAGTTTTGGAGCACTCGGCACAGGAAAGACATGGACGTACTGGAACAGGTCCAGAGGAGGGCCACAAAAATAAGAAGAATGATGGAACACCTCTAACTATAGTGAAAGACTGAGGGAGTTGGGGTTGTTCAGCCTGGAGAAGAGAAGGCTCCAGGGAAACCTTACTGTGGCCTTTCAGTGCTGAAAATTTTAACAGGGTTTGTAGTGATAGGAGTGAAGGACTAATGATTTTAAACTAAAAAAGGATAGATTCAGACTAGATATAGGGAAGAAATGTCTTACAATGAGGGTGGTGGGACACTGGAACATCTAACACCTCCACAGAGAGGTGGTAGATGCCCCATCCATGGAGACATTCAAGGTCAAGTTGGACAGAGCTCTGAGCAACCTGATCTGGTTAAAGATGTCCCCGCTCACTGCAGGGGGGTTGGACTAGAAGACCTTTAAAGGTCCCTTTGAACCCAAACTGATCTATGATAATCTATATGTTGACAAAATATCAGGTTCTTACCTCTACCCAAAATATCTGCTACCTTTTAAAGACACCTAGAAAACATCTGGAGAATAATATGGATGAGATAAATAGGCATTGGGATATTGTGTTTAAAAAACTAACAGAGAGAAATGGAGAAATCAAGGTTGTATTCCTAATATTCCTGATACCAGTTTGTGCCTGAGAATTGCAATGTGCTCCAACAGGAGCATGTGAATATTACAAATAGATGGTATAATTGCATATAGTCAGAGGAGAAATTAAGGAAGGCAAAGGCAGGATGAAGAGGAAGGAAGCTGAAGGACTGTAAGCAATGAGAGCTGGATTGCTCTGAGGATGTCGCTGTGTGCCTGCAGCCTGATGGGCAGCAATGCTTCCCATGTCTGTTTTGTCTTTTCTGCAAGATTTACAACTTAAAGAGCTTGGCACCTTGCATGTGTGGGCTGAGCTGTTTCAGGGAGAGATAAGCTAACCTGGAAATGCTTCATGAGCATTATAAGCATTCTGTATATATGCATTACACAGTATTCCTCTTTATGTATGAAGGAAAGGCTGAGGGATGAGTGTCGGCATGTGCTGGAGACCTCCTGTGCTGGCTCTGCTGAACTGTGCTGCTTCTGGGAAGGCCTGATTTGGATCCTCATTTGGATTTTTCCATTTGCTGAAATGCTGCATGTCTCTGCCTAAAAAATTCTGAGATGATTACTTAGTTGTGGAGGAGGTATTTTGCCTGGAGATACTGCTGCAAAATTCTTCAAGTTCGAAGTAACAGTTTTGTAAAGAAAATTAAAAAGAGAATCTTTTCCTAAGGTAGGAACAAGACTAAAAAGTAGCCGAATTTTAGAAAATGGTATGGTATCCACACATGGTAACTACTTGTGTATTAAAGAGCTACGTTTACTATACAGTAAATTTCAGATATGCTGAAATTGCAGGAGAGTTTTTTGTCTCTCTGCTCTTTTTTTCAGTCTCTTTGATTGCAAGGCATCCCTGAGTTCCTGGCAATGGTTAGCATGTCCAAGGAGAAAGAAAGAGCTGAGAATGTGATGTTCTAACCTGTCTAAACTTACTTAAACTATTATAAATAATCCAACTTCAGCATCTTTTTTATTCCATTTTGAGTAGTTTGCCTTCAAGCCCAAGTTCTGGGAGCACATGTATGCTGTTTACATTTGGAGGTTGTTACTCCGAAGACAAAACCTGTGATGTGAGGTGAGTGAATTAAATTGCTCTTTTCAGGACTTACAGGAACCTCTGTATGTATGTCCAAACCTTATTGCATCAAAAATGTGCTTTTATCACAGGAAAACATCGTCACTAGCCAGTAAGCAATCTCTAGAACTAATGTCTATTTTCTGGAATGAAATATTTGTCTCTGCAAACTTATTTCAACTATATTGACTTTCCATTATAAATCCATGAATGTGCCACTTCTGATGTTTGAATGTTAGGACTTTTTGGTTGCAATAGGTGTCTATGTCAGGTGCTGTTACTGAACCAATATCAAAAGACAACCTAAAATGAGCCAGCAACTGCAGAGTGAGAAACAAAATATTTGATTTTAAAATTTTTTTAAAATTCCTGTTTCCTGCATAGATTTTCCGATATTTGAAGCCCAATAAGATTTTCTGTGCAATTTTCTACACATCAACAGAACACTGACTATACATCCCAGGTATGCTGTCACGTTTCAAAGAGATGAGAGTTGTATGTGAGTACAATATAGAGAAGAAAATTTTGGTTATTCAGGAATGGACATTAATGTCTTAAGCACACAATTAAAATTATCAAAATTTATGGATTTTCTTCAGAAATTACTAAATCCTTGGGGGAACAGTTACCTTCTGCAAAACATGCTATTAAGAAGCATGTTTCAAGCTGCTTTATTATAATATCAGAACTGGGAAGCAAAAATCTGGGCACTGGAGTTTTTTGGAAAAAAACATGCACCAAATGCTGTGAGCCTTGTTTAGAAAAACAACATCATGCGAGCTGACAGCAGGTGGCTCTTTTCGACTTGAACTATCAGCAACAAGTGTGTCACTGAATTTTCTTGGCGGTCAGCAGGCCATCTTGGGTGGGGACTGGTATGCAGACACTTGGCAAACAGGCCAGTTATTCCCACCAGCTTTGCTTCCAAGCTGATGTTCCACTTGACCATTTGGTCATTGCCTTTAGATGAAAAAAACCAAATCTGCAAATATACTTTTGTAGTGGAAGACACATAGAAACAGAGATGTATTAAGAGTTGACAATAGCAAGACAAAAAAATCTTCTCTCTGGAAGGTAACAACAGCTACGGCTAAACACACAACTTCAAATTCTGTCAAAAAACTAGAATAGCTCTAAAGATCTCAAAATCAAGGGCAAATGCTGCTCAGCAGAATGGTTTTTGGAAAGCCTAAAGAAGAAACAAACTCAGTTCACGAGAGATTTAAAAAAATTAGTCCTTGTCAAATAATTTAAACTGTTTGCATTTTTACTCATTGCTGAACACAGATCTGCCTTTAAGCGACTTGACATTTGGAACGGTTTTCTGTGGCTCTGCTTGCCAACTCCTTGTGCATGATGTTTAGCTTTCCCTGTGTACATGTTCTTACCTGCTAAAAGCATGTAACATTTGCAAAGCATGGCTTGTATAAGTTTTCACAGAATCACATAATGGCTGAAGTTGGAAGCTCTGGAGGTCATCTGGTTAAACTCACCTGCTCAAGCATGATCAGCCAGTTGTCCAGGGCCATGTCCAGATGGCTTTTGAATATCTCCAAGGAGGGAGACTACACCTCTCTGGGCAACCTCTGCCAGTCACCCTCACAGTAGAAAAGCATTTCCTTGTCTTCAGAGAGTCTCTTTTATTCCAGTTTGTGCTTATTGTCTCTGGTCCTCTCACTGGGCATCACTGAAAAGACAAAAAGAGCCTGGCTCTGTCACCTTTATACACTCCCTCCAGATATCTGTACACATGTATGTGATCCACCTTGAAACTTCTCTTCTCCAGGCTGAACATAGAATCATAGGAAAAACAGCCACAGCACTCTCAAACATTCCTAATAGGAAAAATGTCCCATTTTCTTAATTACCTTAGTAATCCATCACTGGACTTTCTCTAATATGTCCATGTCTCTCATGCACTGGGGATGCCAGAACTCCAGGCATTACCTCACAAGTGCTGAGAAGAGGGAAAGAATCAACTCCCTTGACCTGCTGTCAATACTCCTAATGCAGTCCAGAAATCCATTATCCTTCTTTACTGCAAGTGCACATTGCTGGTTCATGGTCAACTTGATGTCCACCAGGACTCCCATGTCCACTTCCTCAAAGCTGCTTCCCATCTGAGTAGCCATTAACATACATTGGTGCATAGAGTTGTTCCTCCCCAGATGCAGGACTTTGCACTTACCCTTACTGAGCTTCATGAGGTTCCTGGTAGCCCAGAGTGTCCAAGTCCCTTTGGATGGCAGCACAACCCTCCATCAAATCATCCACTCCTCCCAGTTCTGTGTCACCAGCAAACCTGCTGAGGGTACACTCTGCCCCATCATCCAAACCATTAGCGAAAATGTTGTACAGGAGTGTTGACCCTAAGGATATACTGCTTACTATTGCCCTTCAGCTAGCTTTCCATCAACTTCCATCCCCTGGGCCATGATGTTCAGCCAGTTTTCAGTCCATCTCATTGCTTGTTCAGCCCATGCTTCAACAGCTTCTCTATGAGGTTCTTATGTGAGACAATGTCAAAAACCTTATTGCTGTCCAGGTAAATAATATCCACTGCTCTCCTTCCATCTATCAGACCAGTCATTTTATTGTAGACGTTTATCTCCTTGGTGTCAAGCATTACCTCCCCTCGGTGAAGTGATGTTGGCTGCCCCTTTAACACTCTTGTCTTTGACATGCCTGGAAATGATTTCTGGGATTTGTTACTTCACCACATTGCCAGAGATTGAGGTGAGGCCGACTGGACTGTAATTCCTGGAGTCCTCCTTCTTGAAGACATAAGGGATATTTGCTTTCCTTCAGTCTTTGAGTTCTTCTCCTGATTGCCATGATCAAAGATTATCAAAAGTGGCCTCGTGATGACATCTACCTGCTCTCTCGGCACTTGTAGGTCGTCATGGACTTGTAGGACATCAGGGCCCATAGACTTGTGTAAATCCAGGTTGCCCAAATACTTCTTAACTTTATCCTCTCCTACCAAGGATACCTCTTCCTTGCTTACAGATTTTCCCCTTGATCTCTGGCAACTGGGGGTCCTGAAGGCACGACTTGCTAGAATAGGCTGAGGTGAAGGCAGCATTTGGTACATCAGCCGTTTCCGATATCCTCTGTGACCAGGGACTCTGCTTCATTCAGCAGTGGGCCCACATTTGCACATAGTGCATGTGTAATAAAGCTCCTAAAAATGTCAATGGGCAGCATTTTTGGACAATTCACCTTTGAAATAATTTACTCTATTAACATAAAGGCCTTGCTAGAAGCATTGTATACTAGCACAACTCTCTTCTGTTACTGTATTAACATAAGGGCCTTATTATGAGTGAAACCATCTCTTCTGTTTCACAATCTGTTGCATTATAATCATGCTCTACATACTGTTATTGCTGCTGGGGATAGATCCAGCTGGTACTTATTATCTCAACAGATTCATTGTATAATAGGAAACTCCATGTACTTGTATCAGTTGACTATAACCTACTTTAGGAATAGAAAAAATGTAGTCTATTTTAGTGGGAAAATATCCACTAAAATAAAAAAAATAAAAGATGTTTTGAGAAAATGAGGTGAGCTTTTTAGGTTTCCCTTTTTTTCTTTTTTTTCCCCCCTCCTCATTGGTATTTCTAGGATTTACTCAGGAACTTTACTATCTTCTTTTTTTTTTTTTCTGGTGGAAAAATATCATCCAAATTTCAAGTGCCTTCAGTACATTGTATGTCTCTGTGTGCACAGCTTGCGACATATACATGGAAGCTGAGAATGTTTGCAGCTGCAAAACTGTCACATGTAGGTTTTAAAAATGCTGTAGTTATGTTTCAAAGTAATATTTATTAGCAGATTCATTCACAAGCTTGACAAAAAGCTTCTGCCTTCAAGCAATGTACTTCTTACAGTCATCATCTTAATGCTGGATAGTCTAATAATAAGTTTTCAATCCTAAAATATGCAGGTATTAAATAAACAAATAGAAATTGGTCTATTTTAAGAAGAAAGGACTTCTCAGATGACAAGTTTCACACATCCAAAATAGGACGTAAAGCAGTGCATCCTTTCTGCAGGATTATTAGACATTTTAATGAAAAACATTTGAATTTGAATTTCTTTTTCATTAGCAAAATTAGCTTTTTTCTGCTTTTCCTTTCTGTGTGTCCCTTCCCACCCCTCAATGTGCAGCTTCCCAGTGTTACTTAAGCCAATCCAAGCTCTATCTTGGGCAAGCTGTTCTCACTTTGTGTTAGCACAGACATTTGATATGCCAGATACAGAAACCGATATCACTAGAAGCAACTTCAGGGAAAAGAAGTGTAGCTGGATCAGTTTCCGAGTGGTAACACAGCTGAACAAAAACCAACATGTGGCCAGGGAGGGCATGGTGCAGAGCAAAATTATCCCATTTTGGCAACTGCAGCCTTCACTCATCCTGTAATTCCTTATCACTCCAGGTTCTGTTATCTTTGCGTGGTGACTGGCTGACTCACTTATGGATGGAAATACACAGCACAGCGCTTGTCTGGTTGTGCCACCTTGTGCAGCTTTCAGCCCTGTCCCCAGGCCCAGGCAGGCAGTGCAGCCAGGGGTGCAGAGGAACGTAGGGTTCTGTCTGTATTACAGAGTCTGTTTGCTTCCCAGTCTTGTAAAATGCTGGTTGAGATGATGCCAAACTCACACTGCAGCCAAGCTGTTTCTTACAACAGCTTTTTCTGGAAATGATGTGACACTGCAAGTGGATCTTCAAAGAAGAATGAGAGAGGGAGAGAATTAACTGGTGCTGGATTAAACATGATGCTTATTTTTACCATTTAGACATTAGATGCAAATGCAGGTGATATATGCTAATATTAGTCTAGGTGCTTTCCTTGTATTTCCTCTGTACTCTTTCCTTGTATTTTACTTAAGCTGCCTGTGTGTACATATGACAACATATTTGTACTCTGTGTATGTACTTAGCAAGAGAGCCTCAGTGAATTTTTGATTCCATCTATGGTGTTTTTTCTAGGCATAAACTGAAGTTATGTTGTTAATACAAAGGCAAAAGGCTCATCTTGCTTTCAGCCAAGAGGAACTCCTGATCGCACTTACATAAGAATATGAAGGGAGTGAGCAAATGGTTCATAACAGTGACTCTCAACTCACTAAAATAAGAGACAATCCCAACATAGATTGTGTGATGAAAATAATGCTAAATTTAAAAAACTCCCCTAACCCACTCCCAAAAAAACCCCCAAACCCACAATGACCAAAAAACCCCCAATGAAAACCCCAAACAAACAAAAACAAACAAAAAAACTCCACCAAAACTCAACAGCCTCAAATTTAATTGATTTCTTGTTCTATTAAAAAAAAAAAAAAATCTTCCAAATAAGTTTGTTATCTACGTATTGAAATGATCAAGTTCGTTTATAACAGACAAAATACATTGTAAAACACTCCCAGTTTTCCCCTTGATCAAGAGATACTAAAGAGAGTTTAAAGATTTTTTTTCTGAACTCTGTGAACAGCACAATTCACTTCTCAGTTTCAGGTAGCTGGTTTCAAATTGGTTAACTTCCATGTACTTTCTCAGAAGTTAAGAGCTAAACTCTGGTATCCAAGGAGGTAGAGGAATGCAGTCAATCATAACATTTAATATCACATCAAAACTCCAAGGCTTTGTCAGTAAAGTGTTATGAGGAAATGCAAGGAAATATATTCTTAGGAAATGGGTGTCTGTGAAGAACATGGAGACTATCTTTAGCGAAAACCCTCAAATGTGAAAGAGGACATTGGCATTCAAACTCATTCACCAGTCTATGACAGACTTTGTAAACTTCTTGAATACTGCAAGAAGTTAACTCAGGTGAAATGACATTTATTACCAAACTGGGCACATTAACCTAATATGTAAGTGCTATTTATCTTACAGAATAGTTTACAGGAAGGGCGCACCTAGGGTCTGCAGCTGTGATTTTGATTTTGACTGTAACTTAGAAGGTCTGCTTTGGGGCAGAGTTAATGGGTAATGTTGTGCTGGTACCTGGCACCTGGATTGACAGGGTCCTTGTGGTGCCTGGCTGAAAGGGAATATTTCTTGGGATAATTTCAAAAGCAGGTTCATACCTCCTGAGGTCATACTTTTTTGTGTGTTTGTGTGTGTGTTGCAGAAGGTATTATTGACACCTGTGTCAGCAGGTTGACTACCACTGAAATAGTTCTTGGTGCCCATCTATCCCCCAACAGAGAACTTCATCAACAACAGCCACCTGTGCACCTGCAAGTAGCAGGCAGGAGGATCTGTGTTTTCTTTGGTTGGACCTAAAAAATTTAGCTGGAGGATGTTGTTGCAGTCATGCCAGAGAGAGGTAGATGGTGACTAGACTTAACATTGAACTTAGTGGCTGTTTGAACTAGGAGAGATGAAGAAGCATTTAACACTTCTGAGCTGGGTTTGTGTACAGTTGAAATTTATCCTCCTTCTCTAGGGCCTTTGAGATTTCAGAAGGTAAAGTAACAATTGGTTTTTTTGGTCTCTGTGTATGTACGTATGTATGTATGTACACATGGGCATATGAGTTCTGGGTTTGATCTTAATTAACACATCTCTTCTAGTGCTCCATTCAGCCCTAAGATGCTTGGGATTTCTCTCTTTATATATGTATATATATTTTAGGCAGAACAAACATTTTTTGTATATTTTTACTGCAACACAGATGAACCACAACACACAAGGTAACTTTTAAAGCCAGTTAATATAGTGTTAACAATTCTTCTTGGAAAATGAAGCTTAGTAATATCTGTAGAATAAACATAGAGCTAGAATTCAAGTCCGAAATTAATTTTATTTGGAAACAGTTCTGGCCCATTGTTTTCTATTGTTTTTGATTATTCCAAGGG
>VXAD01007016.1:819481-829577 GCA_013399195.1 Dicrurus megarhynchus
GAGAGGGGGAGGGGCGACTTCAGGATTTGAAGCACAGGTTCTAGGAATGTGATGCTGATTTAGAGAAGGGGGTTTATCTTTGTTTCGGTTTCTCCCAGCCGTTTGGAATTCTCCTCCCCGTGGGCGCTGCTGCCGTTCCCAGCCGCGCTGCGCTGCGTGCCGCGGTGAGCGGGCGCCTCGTAGCGGTGGCTGCCGGGAACTGCACAGCAGCTCTGCCCGCGGGCCGGGGCTCACGTGGGAAATCCGCAAGCAGGGGACGCTGCAAGCCAAGGAGAGTTTAAGGACATGTATTTAAGCAGCGCGCTGTTCTGCAGATCACCACTTCTGCAATCCAAACGTTACCTCTTTCTGTAAGCCTTCAAATGTACAATCTGTAGGTAAGTTACATATTAAAAGGCTTAGAGCTGTCAACTGCTACACATAACTTGGAGCATACGGTACAGTGGCTTGTACCTTCCCTAAAATTCTTTTTGCACTTAATTTTAAAAAAACAAACCAAAACCTCGTATCATTTTGAACTATTTTTGGTCTATATTATCTAACTGGGCAATATAATATTGCAGGTTCACAGGCTTGCATCCTACATAGAGGTGCTTTTTATGTACTGAGCAGTTTTAGTGCAAAATACTGATACAGCTAAACTCCGAATAGTGAGCCAGGGAGATGAGGTGATTAAGTGTTAACGTTATTGTTTACCAAGTAACTGCCTGTGTCTGCTCACCACTCAGACTGTTGATTCAAGCCCCTGTTTTCTCTGATGTAAGGTTAGGTGACTTTTAGATACCTACATTCAGGATCTCTGTCTGGAAGGGCTTTCACTCTTGGAGCTAAGTTCAGTTGTGCCTGCATCAGTATTTATTGGAGGTGCCACAGGGAATCCCATCTNCATGGGCATATGAGTTCTGGGTTTGATCTTAATTAACACATCTCTTCTAGTGCTCCATTCAGCCCTAAGATGCTTGGGATTTCTCTCTTTATATATGTATATATATTTTAGGCAGAACAAACATTTTTTGTATATTTTTACTGCAACACAGATGAACCACAACACACAAGGTAACTTTTAAAGCCAGTTAATATAGTGTTAACAATTCTTCTTGGAAAATGAAGCTTAGTAATATCTGTAGAATAAACATAGAGCTAGAATTCAAGTCCGAAATTAATTTTATTTGGAAACAGTTCTGGCCCATTGTTTTCTATTGTTTTTGATTATTCCAAGGNTTGGAGCATACGGTACAGTGGCTTGTACCTTCCCTAAAATTCTTTTTGCACTTAATTTTAAAAAAACAAACCAAAACCTCGTATCATTTTGAACTATTTTTGGTCTATATTATCTAACTGGGCAATATAATATTGCAGGTTCACAGGCTTGCATCCTACATAGAGGTGCTTTTTATGTACTGAGCAGTTTTAGTGCAAAATACTGATACAGCTAAACTCCGAATAGTGAGCCAGGGAGATGAGGTGATTAAGTGTTAACGTTATTGTTTACCAAGTAACTGCCTGTGTCTGCTCACCACTCAGACTGTTGATTCAAGCCCCTGTTTTCTCTGATGTAAGGTTAGGTGACTTTTAGATACCTACATTCAGGATCTCTGTCTGGAAGGGCTTTCACTCTTGGAGCTAAGTTCAGTTGTGCCTGCATCAGTATTTATTGGAGGTGCCACAGGGAATCCCATCTGGTCTCTGAAAGGCCATGGATCCATGAAAGGTGTCTGGCATTGCAGTGAGCATGTGTATACTATCCTTGGACACGAGCTAGGTGCAACTAAACTGAGTCCTAAAATTTTTTCCATCCAAAATAACTACTGCAAATACCAGCTGTTCTGTGACACGAATCTGTTTCTTTCTTTTTCTAGTCTTTTCTTCAATTCTTCATACCAGCCAAGAAACATTTGCTGACTGATTCTTTGTTGTCTGATATTCCAAATCAAGTTTTGATTTTAGAATACCAAAATACTGAATGTTACATTAGCTGAGCTTAGTTGCTGTGATATTGCAACACTACAAGTTCCATTGTTTCCAAAAGTTTTACTGCTTAAATGTGTGACCTAGAAACTTCTGACAACTGAACTGTATAAGTGATTTGAACAACCCAGGCCTTGCTGTGTTGGAAGGAATGAGTGCAAGGATCCCGTGTTTCTGTAGACAGAGACTGAGTTGACTGCATATGTAGACTATCAAAATAGGGATATATTACTCTGACTTATGCAAGCATAATGTTCTGTTGGAAAATGTATTTACAAAGAAAATGGCGTAAGTATCCTTACACTGTCATGAATCAGTACTGATTGCAAGTGATTCAACTTAAATTTCCCTTTTGAGAAAGGGTCTCTGGTGTGAAACTGCTACGCTTGTTATGTAGTATTTACTGTGTGGCAGCACTCAGAAGATCCAATTCAAAATGGACTCCTTTGTAGCTTGAATGGTTATAAAAATACATACATAAAAAGAATGCCTGGCTGAAAAGGAATCTAACATTAAAGTCTGGATTGAAAAAAAGTTACTGGTCAGAAGCATGAATGCATCTGAATAGGAGGGAGTTTGATGTTCAAGGGCTGAGCTGATGTCAGTGTGCTAGTGCATATTGGTGTGTGCTTTTTAGGTCAATCGTCTGACTATCCCCACCTCCCATACTTTGCTTTGCATCCTGGAGCAGCCTCAAAGTGAATGAAATGGATTCCTCTTGGGTGAAACACTGGCAGCAATGCTCCAGGGCCCATCTAATGTCCTCCAGCCACAGACTGGCTTTCTGTTCATGAGGAAAAGTCCAAAATGAATAAACAGACAAACCCTAACCATGTCTGGTGTGCATGTCAGGTCCACAGGACCAAGTAGTTTTCACCACAAATTTCCTCCTATTTTTTCACAGTGCCTCCTGGTAGTGCACAGTGTCGTGCTGCCACATGTTGTCATGCTCCCTTGGTAAGTTGTGACTTCACAAAAGGTGGTCCTGGCTGACAGAGAATTACAGCAGTGCTTGGCAAGATGTGAACTCACCTGAAACTAGTTTTGGGTAAGTAGCCCGAAGCTTGAAGTTAGAGTAAAAAGGCAGGGAAATATAGCGAGTGGGAGAGGGGACCCCTTTCAAATACTCTCTTCTAATTCATCTGAGCCTCCCTGTTCCAAATAAAAGCATTGTCATGGATTCAAAGTAGTGTATACAAGCTGGACAGAACTTTTCCCTCAGGAACTCATGTCAAATAAAAGAAACTTGAAAATAATTAAAATAGAGCTTACGAGAAAAAGAAAGATGTCTTTATCCTGAGCTAGAGCAATTTATTTTCAAGAATATGTCTGCAGTTAATCACCCTCTGCTCTTTCCACAAACAAATTAGACATTGATTTTTGGGGGAAAGATCTTGTGTATACGTTCCACGTTAAATTAGTGATGTTTCAATGCTGAATGTTTTTTTACAGGATTCAAGCAAATTGATTTGCACATGAATGATGTTCTGTGACAAAATAACAATGTATTAATGGTATCTTCTGTGTTACTAGCAACGACGTCATTAGTGTAATAGGAAATTTTAGTTACGACTGAAGCCATGCATCTACTATGAGTTTAGTTATTATATGAAAAATGAACATCTGAGAGATGTTACACTCCTTTTATTAAGGTTTAATCTTGTATCAAAAATAACTAATATTACAGGAGCCTTCATCATCTTGCATTGTAAATTTTCTGCTCATGAGACAATTAGTGAAAGGAAGATGACTATTCTTTTTTGTTTCTTCTTGGTTAATAGTCTTTAATGACATAAAATAACAATGTTAAAGAGATGTCTCTACAGTACGGTAAAGTTTTCTGCACTGTTTCAGTGTAGCATATCATACTTCCACAGATGCCTAAAATGGAGGATCAACATGCTGCAATTCTAGAAAAACAAGAATTAAAGCATACAAGAGCGGCTGCTATTGGATTCTGTTACAATAGTGAAAATGAGATCAGGTGTTAGATATCTGTATTTGCTATGAAATCTAGCTCTCAGACCTTAGAGATGATGGAGTAGCTGGACTTTGTTGGTATGTGGGTAGGCAAGTGAATGATTCTCCACTGTACCTAAATGTTGCCGCTATTCTGTGGCCTCTGGACCTACATGGAACATACAGAGAATCATTCTCGAACTTTCAGTGCTTGCTAAATCAGGAGAGAGCAGCCATGTGCATTTGGGTTCTCCCACTGAGTATGAAAATATGTAATGTATTTGTGTGTGCTACCAATGAGGCTGGAGTGTGGAGCAGTCTGTACTTTACAGACAAGTCCATAAGGAATTCTTTTAAGTATCCAGTAGCATCACCTCAAGCATCCTTCATCTGTGATTCTTGTTCCCCCATTAAATTCCACAATTCTCCTCCTCTTAAGTATCATTAGAGCTGAAGTGAAGGGTGTCCCACCACTAGCAGTTGTTGAGAACTAAATTCACCAGCTAGCAACACTGGTTTCTGCCTTCACTGAGCAGAAAAAGGCTATTTTGGTGGGTGATTTATGGTGTCTCCTGAATTGCATAAGGAAAGACCTTCTTTCTCTTGGCTACAGAAAGTCCATAGATCAGCTAAATTAAGTGTTTCATCTAGGTAACATGAACTATTCTCTGTGCTGCATTCAAGTTATTTATTTTAGATACCTACTAAATAATTACATATTTTCATATACTTTTTTTTTTCTTTATTTCCAATAACTCCCTCCCCTACACGGAAAGATTGTTTCTCTAGCCTCACCAGAGAAAGCTGATCTCCACTGACTGAGCACTGACTGACACTGGAACATGAAAGGAATAAACAAGAAAAGTCCAAAAATGGGAAAATGTGGCAACAAGAACTTCTGCTGTTGAGAATTCACTAAAATCTGGTGGGGGACCAGAGGGATGAGCCATAAGTAGTTGCAGACAATTTTTTTCCTGTTACAGGACATGACTTTTAAGGGGAACATGAGCCCTAGAGGAAATAGGGGGTTGCAAGGAGTTAACAAAAGGCCACTGGAAAGTTCAGATCTATATTAGGTACCTATGAATCTGACAAGAAAACTTGGCATTGGAAAATCTAATTGAGAGGACAGAATCATATTAGGGTCCAGGTAATTATGACACTGCAAAAATTCTTAAGACTTTCACACAAGACAAAAATACAGGCTAAATTGAACAATATACATCATGTTTGCTGCTAAAGGAAAAAAACATGTTACCAGAAATAAGGTATACAGAGAGTTTTTTTTGTTTTTGCACTGAAGAGAAAAAAGACCACAAATAACTTAGTTGTTGTGATATTGTGTTTATTTCCTTGAGATAAACTCACCAGATACTCTTACAATTAAATAAGTGATCATCTAAGTAATTTTTTTTTGCCATATGCTACCTATTTTCCAGATGCTGCAATCTTTGACAATAAGACAGAGTTTGCTGAAACTGAATTCAGTAAATTAGTGGAAAAGTGAAGGTTTAGATGTGAAGTTGTTAGAGCAAATAATCTCCAGTATAACAAAGTGTCCTGGTTCCAGCTAGGATAGAGGGTAGTGTTAATTTCTTCTCAGTAGCTGTTACAGTGCTGTGTTTTGAATTCAGAATGGTGTTGATAACACCATTTAGTTCTTTTGTTTTTTGCTAAGTCAAGTTTATCTTAAGTCAAGGACTTTTTTTCCTTGTCTCATGTTCTGAATGCAAAAAAATCAAACTGGGAGGGAGCATATCTGGAACTTGAACTGGGCAAAGGAATATTCCACACCACAGAATGTCATGCCTGCTATATACACTGGAGGGAGTTACCTGAAAGGAGGGGCCAGGATTTGGGTTCAGGAAGGGAGGTCGGGCATCAGTCAGCAGGTGCTGAAAAATGGATGTTTTTTTCCCCTGTTTATTATCATTGTTATTATTACTTAGCATTATTATTGTATTTTTATTTATTTTCAATTATTAATCTGTTCTTATCTCAACATACAAGTCTTAATTCTACTCTCCTCCTGATTCCACTAGGGTGGGGGGGGAAGAGAGGAGGGGTTGAGTGAGTGGCTGTGTGGCGTTTCATCTTCAGCTGGGCTTAAAACCATGACACAGGCTATTGGGAAATGGTATCAGAATAATTAGGGTCATGCTAGCTAGAAAAGACAAGAAAATCATTCTGATCCACATTTAATATTGGTAAATTGCAGAGTAATGTTAATGAAGCATAAGTTATGTGCTAATAATTTGGTTGCTACTTAGAGAGATGTCTGTTGGGACATGGAGGCATACGAAGGCCCAGATAAGGAAATCATCCCCAAACACCCCTACCTAACAAAGCTTAGCATGATTTACTTTGCAGGGAGTTCTTCCTATTTCATGAGAACAGTGATGGGAATGAATCTACACTGTGCAATGAAGCACTGTGCAATTACCAAGACACATGTAGAGAAGCAACTTCCTATAACTATGAAAGTTTTCATCCCGGAGAAATATGCAGTGCCTTTACTGACCCTCACAGAAAGAGGTAAGAATAAAGGGTTATGAGTCTTCTCTTTATCTGAGAAAGGAGCAGCTACTGCAGAGGCTGTCTGCACCCTGTCTTCTCTACAGCCAGACTAGATATGGAATGACTTATACCTACTCTGAGTAAACTGGTGTCTACTTGACACTGCAAAGATACTTGCTTGATTTCTGGAAGCATTGTTCCCACATTATCTGCATTAGTTAGTCTGGCAGCATGCTGTGAGGATGTTATTGCATTGCTTTTGGTGCTGGAGCTCGTTCAGGGATGCACGTGCTGCTATCTTTTGTGCAGCATAGGCACATCTGTGTATAACTGCTGGGAAAGAAAGGCCAGGGCTGCCACAAGAAATAACCTTCAAAGTCCTATGACTTTGACATCCAAAAGAGCTACATGTTTTGTAGAAATAAGCAATGCTTATTGAACTTCAGATAAGAGGGAGTAAAGCAGGTCAGATTTGGGCATCTTGCCCGAAAGGGCACCACCTTTGTCTGGGCAGTATTGACAGAGACAGATTAGAGCCAATTCCATTACTGAACCGCAGATGCTGCAGCCAAGGTCTCGGGGAGCCGTCCCTGCTGTGACAGCCATGCCTGCTGTACATTTGTTTTTTGAAGTGATATGTAAAAAGAACTTGTCTCTCTCAGATAATTCAAGAACTCATGTGTAAGGACTGCAGAATGAAGGATCACGTTCTGCAACCTCAAACAATGCTATAGCTAAGATGTAGTTTTGGACCAGTGATGTCTGTCAGCACTGCTACCTTGTAGATCTGCAGATGTATTTAGCCTCACAATCATTTATTGTTCTTCTAATTGTTGTCTTGGAATTGCTGCATATATCCATCCATTTGTATATTCTTCTGTATATGGACATGCCATTGTCTCAACCTTATTCATATATTTGACTCCACATTTCTGGGCCATATTTTTAAAGGAATGTCTAGTGGTACCGAAATGTGAGAGAGCACGGTAAAGAGAAACCCCAAAATTGCCTGCAATAGATCTGTGTCTGGTATGAAATAACTTTCTCTACAGTTGGAAGAGATGATTTTCTGTACCTACAGTTTTGGGGCAGAGCACAGCTGCAATTTGAAGGTATTTTATTCTTAGCTGAGTGTCACACTTTCTAGAAATGTATTGGAGAGAGGTCAATAGAGCCACTGTGCAATTTCAAAGAGAGGTTCTTTTTACAATGCATTTCGGAGGAGACACTGAAATAAATATTTGCAATCCAGATTGGTAATTCCAAGCACCACTGTGTCACGCAACAAAATGTTCACTTGTGTAAGGGTTCTGTAACAGCGTGTGTGCTCCTGAAGGTGGTTTATAGAGCAAACAATAGCTAGTGTCAAGGTACAGTACCGCACACTAAATCAATGAGGGGTGCCTTTGACTTCAGGTTTGCTCGGGTTCACAAAAGAATTTGTTCACTTCAGTCGCAGCAGTCAGCTGTGAGACATGTTAGCTTCCTGGTGAATGCATTCTCATTTCTTTATTCTAGGACCTGTTGGTGACTTGCTGACAGAGGATGGTATTGATTAAAATAACTGCATGTTTTTTTCTTTTTTTTTTCCTTCCTGTCAAGCATTGTAAGGGTAAATGACTAAGCTGGTGTCCTCACCAAAAACCTTCAAATAATTTCAGGCTGATTTATGAGGAAATACGGTTGGTTCTACATAGTATGTCCTGTTCCTTTATCTAATATTTTGTTATAATGGGAAAGCACACTATTACTGATGAAAATAGTTTGGTACTGAAAACATGCAGCACTTTTTAACAGGATAAAGTTAAACTCAAGTTACCCTGGGCAATAGCAAATTTGGTGCTGATGTCCCCAAAAGCCCTCACTTCTTAAAAAGTGGTAGTGTGAAATGTAGGAAAAAACCCTAGATGCAAGATGTAAGATAAAGATAAGTAATCTGGATAGCAAAGCTCCATACTTTTTGGCTAGGAAATGCATGAAGTAAATATTCCTAATCCTACCTCAAAGACATTTTTAAAATATCCTTGAATGTGTCTCTGTCTTGCTTGTGTGCTCATATGCAAAGATAACCACAAAGGATGGTTAAAAGAGTTTAATAATTATTTCATCTTGACATACCATTTGAAATGAATCTCTTCTCTACCTGCTGAGTTCCTACTCATTCCTTCAGCCCTATCTCTCTACCAGTGTGTGGTTTTACACCACCCCAGCTATATATCTATCCATTGGAGACACTCAGGACACAAAACACCAACTCTCCTTCCCTTCCACTCTGAAGATGGGAGTGAGGTGGGTGTTGCTCCACAGCCATATCCTTACACTATCTTTATCTAGGGAGTGACTGGCTGGTGTTGGGAGAGGTGGTGACAGCCGGATGGATGCAGGAGGGTGTAACACTCCGAGCTGCACAAGGAAGAAGCCAAGAAAGTAATCCAAGGAAATTTGTTTTGCTGAGATTTTTCCAGGAGAGTGGCTGCCCACAAATTACCTTACAGCAGGGCCTGTTCACTGGGTCGTGGTGAAAAAGGGAGGCTGATGTCACCATCTCACCCAGGTCAGATGGGTCCTGGGCACTGAGGTGTAGGAACAAATTCACCCAGGGAAACATCAGCGGCGGAGGGGCAGCGAAGGGCTGGGAGCTGCCAAGTGCTGGGCAAACACCCGAGGGACCAGGGCGCTGCCACGGCGCCCGCCAGGACCTGCCCGCTGCGGGGACCCCGCAGGCCCAGGCCGGGCACGGGGCTTTGCCGGCGGGGTGGGCGCCGGGGCCGCTGCCACTCTGCCCTTCCTCCCGCCTCCGCCGGCGCCTGCGGCCCGCAGCGGGGCAGGGTAGGTGTGCTCGCATGGCTGATTTAACCCCGCTTCGGTGGCTTTGCTACGGGACCGCTGCTAGGTGGCGATGTGCCCCCAGGAACGGCGGCAGCTGCTGCGGGAAGGCGCCTCAGCACAGCCTCCCCCGCCGCCCTCCGAGGCCGCCGGCGTGACAGCCCCGCTGGTCGTGAGGTGCTGCTGGGCGGCTTCTGCGTCAAACCGTACACGCAGATAGATAAAAATACATACTGTTATATATTTATAATTTTAAAAACTGCTCAGAATAAATGACAGGAGGTTTGGAATAGATTATTAGGAGGAAGTTCTCTGCTGTGAGGGTGGCGAGGCACGGGAACAGGTTGCCCAGATAAGCTGTAGATGCCCCATCCCTGGAGGTGTTCAAGGCCAGGCTGGATGGGGCTCTGAGCAACCTCGTCTGGTGAAAGGTGTCGCTGCCCGTGGCAGGGGGATTGGAAGTAGATGATCGCTAAGGTCCCTTCTGACCCAAAACTTCCTATGATTCTGTGAAATCCTTTTTTATTTTATACCTAATTGATTTGGTGAGGGGAACAGAACCCAAATCCCTGCTCTGCCTTAGGTTAACACACAGATCATATTATGGGTGTGGGTGGCTTGGCAGCACTCTGGCTCCAGAGGCACCCACACCCATCCAGCCCCAGCCTCTCCATGCCACACATCAGGGTGGTTGGGAGTCAGCAGAAAGGGGCTTGTGGACAAACTTTTATATTAAACCTAAAGCAACTACTGCCAGGGATAGGCTACTATTTTAGAGGCTGGTGAGTATTCCTGCGTTTTGTGGGGGTTTTTTTTTTGGTTTTTT